>BDUI01000009.1:1677713-1712600 GCA_002335545.1 Apodemus speciosus
TGTAGCCCTGGCTGTCCCAGAACTCACTCTGTAGACCAGGCTGGCCTCGAACTCAGAAATCCGCCTGCCTCTGCCTCCCAAGTGCTGGGATTAAAGGCGTGTGCCACCACTGCCTGGCTTTTACTTGTTCTTTATGAAGTAGTCATGGTAAGTATTTGTATAAGATAATGGCTCAGCTTATTAAAGTTCATATTTTCTTTTGGTAAACTGCTGTTGATTCCAGTGGATCCTTTCCATGGGAAGGGATGAGCTATATTCCTATTCTGAGCGTGAATGAGGACCAAGAGTATGAGAAAATACTATAGTTGTCCAGGAAGGAGGTCTTTTACGCTTTGTTCATATAGTTTGTGAGTAGCCTATTTCAGAAGACTAACTATATTTATGTGTATAAAGGTGTTGTAAATATTTTATGTTATGTGTGTCTTTGTGTACAATAAGCTGGTATACCATAAGGTACTCTTGTCCTTTCCTGTTCTTGATTCTTACTAAAAAAACGATTCCTTTACGTTATTCTAGCTTTCTTTTTAGTATCTAACTGTGCCCTCCTAAATGAAATTATAGTTGAATGTGGTACCACACCTTTAATCTCAGCATTTAGGAAGCATAGGCAGTGGATCTCTGTGAGTTCAAGGCCATCTTGGTCTACATAGTAAGTTCCAGGACAGCCAGGGCTGCATAGTGAGACCCTGTCTCAAAAAAACAAAGCACCAGCAGAACAACAACAAATAAAATCCATATTTCACCAAGCCTTTCTTTATTTTCTAGCTCGTGATCACTTCTCTGCACTGAGAAGATGAGGAAGCTGGGTGGTGGGGAGTGTTCGTGACCCCAGCCTTGGGAGACAGGCAGCCTCGGGAGGCAGGGGCAGGGGCAGGGGCAGTCTTAGGCCAGCCAGCCAAGCCTCCTTGGCACATTCTAGACCAGAGTTACCCTGTCTCAAAAAACATGGGACTTCTTCAGGAAGTACAGCAAAGGCTTCTTCTGGTCTCCATACACATGTACAGACATGTTCACATACACAAGCACATTCACATGTGCAGAAAAAATAACAGAAGGTGAAGACTTGGCATACCTCTCCCCTGTGACCCTCTCCTCCAGCCTGGGATCTTGTAGTTGCGTTGGATTTGATGCTTGTATCATGAGGATGACTTATTTACAGATGCCATGAGCATGTTGTTAGTATGCATGCAGCATGTTGTTAGTATGTCCTTTCACATAAAGCTGTGCTTTTTCTGCCATTAGTTGCCTCTCTTTTTTATTTTCTTATTTTTTCATTCATATATATATAGTTATTATATATGTATAATTCAGATTCCAGCAATTTCTTTCTCCTTTTGTTTTCTGGAGCCTTTTTTCATGTGCTCGTTGAGGGCCTCCTAAGTCTGTTCGACACACAGCCCCCTTTTTTTGCCTAAGAAAAATGTTCACACTCCAGTGTCTAATATAAGTATACAAATGAGATATCTGCTAATAATAGTTTACAGAGAAATGTGTGGTGTGTATACTTAATACTGGAGGATTTAGAACATCTTCAATGTTTTTGAAGATTAATGGATGTTTTGATTTTATGATTATAGATGCCGGGAATGCCACTTTGCATAAACATGTGGACAAAATGGCAGCAGTGTATTCAGGGCCAGTCCACACATTGTTGGAATCCACCCTAACTCTTTCCTCATGAGCCAAAATTCATGTAAGGCTTTTGTAAATCTCAAGCAGCAATTTAAAAAGAGATCAGATATCTAGAGGCCAGCAAGATGGCTCAGTGAATACACACACACACACACACACACACACACACACACACACACACACACTGGAGTAAAACAACAGCAACACTGGAGTGTTTGAAGGAAGGCAGGCCATCTTTGTGATTGCATGGCTATACAACGGATGATGATAATGTTTATAAATTGAACTGCCATAAAGTTTAAATGTGTTCATTATATTGTGTTTAGGAAGGTAGATTAAATGTCACTAATAAAATCCCCATCTCTTCTGCTCTCCCCGCTCCCAGTCTCCTCTGCCTCAGCCTCCCAAGTAACCAGAATTAAATGTCCACACAGCCAGGCTTAGCATTAAGGAGGTTTCTGACCAAATGTTCAATAGTAAAAAAGACTGATATTAGTGTATTGAGTCGTTACATACAAAATACATTCATACAGAATAATTCCTTTGCTGAAAATTTTCTTTTAAGAGTCATCATGTCTTTTAGCTGTGTATCTAATTTGTTTTTTAGAAGTCAAATAGGGGCTAACAGAATGGTTCAATGAGTCAGGAACTTGCTATGCAAGCCAGACCTCCGGAGTTTAATCCTGAACCCACATGAAAAGCAGAAGGAGAGAACTCACTGCTCAGAGTTGTCCTTTGACTGTGCGTGCACGCCTGTACACACACACAGTTAACACATTGTTAGTGACAGCGTTAAATGGAGCCGTTTTCATGGCCTCATTGTGTTACATGAGTATTTCTTTGTAATACTAGCCACCGTGCTCAAAACTGAACAAGCTAAACTACAACTACAGTCTTCAGAGCACGGAGAATAAGTGGAAAACCTCCGAATACTACTAGTTTTACAGAGTAGTTCTATGAAAACTAGTGACAAAATTGTAAGTGTTTTATGTTTTGGCAAGTTTTAGTTTCTGTTGTTGTTTTGTGAATCTTTTTTCTAGCCTAGGCTAGCCTAGAGCACTGGAGCTTCCTGCCCTAACTCTTAAGTGTTGTAGCCTAGGCTAGCCTAGAGCACTGGAGCTCTCCCTGCCCTAGCTCTCAAGTGACTGGGATCCCAGGCGTGTGCCACCACTGCCTGTGGGTAAACTTGCCTTCCCAAATGTACTTATAAATATTTTGCTTTTATATGTGTACTTCTGTTTGACTTATATGACTTGCTGTGATGAACTATTTTATTTCTTATAGGTTAGTGATACAGTAAACAGTACAAAACCTGAACACACAGCTGTGAGAGGAACTTCACTGAAAAGCAAACCAGACCCAAGAGCAGCAGGCTCCAGTGCTGCTCTGCACTCCGCATTGGCGCCGAATGCTTCCAATACCAGCGGCTGTCTGCCGGACGCACTGTGGAAGAGTGAAGGTACGCGCTGCGCGGAGCACAGTGACGCTCTCCCGGGGCAGGGGTTCCCGTGCTAGAGAGGAGACAGACATTACACTGTTCACGCTGGTTTTGGTGGGGAGTGAGTGAGTGAGTGAGTGTGTGTGTGTGTGTGTGTGTGTGTGTGTGTGTGTGTGTTTGGTTTTCCATGTCAGGGTTTCTCTGTGCAGCCCTGGCTTTGAATTTGGAGATTGCCGCTTGTCTCCCGGTGCTGCCGTGAAGGGTATGCGCAGCCGCCACCCAGCCCGCGTCTGTGTCTCTGTCTGTCTGTCTGTCTGTCTTACTGTGTACTTTTGGTTGGACTGGAACTAACAGACATCCATCTGCCTCTGCCTCTTGAGTGCTGGGATTAAAGGCATATTACATGTTTTTGATTATTTTCCTCAGAGAGAACATAGTTGACAAGTTCACACATTGTAAATATGAAAGTTCAGTTTGGAGGATGTTTGGTGACATTGAGTTGGCCAGCGTGGTTAGTGTGACTGTCCCTGTGCTTATTTTCTGGTCACTTTTTAGGTATATGAGGTTATCTGTTTATCTTACTGCTATTTCTAAAATGCTGAGATCTGTGCTTGATAAATAGTTGTCATTTGGTAAATAGTGATGTAGCAAGTATCTGAATTAAGGAAATCTGGTTGTGGGAGCTACATTTGTAAGATAGCTCACAATTTGGTGATTTTTTTTTAAATTTGAACATTCTGTTGTATTTTATTTTGTTTCTTATTTTTGGTTTTTTGGACAGGATTTTACTTTGTAGCCCTTGCTAACCTGGAACTCACTCTTGTAGCCTAGGCCAACCTAAACTTGTGGCAATCCTCCTGCCTCAGCCTAAAAAATGTTATAATTCACCATGCCTGGCTATATTCAGATGCCACTAAGATACATATCAAGTATTGTTTGTGATTTTACCATCTGAAATTATTTTATTAATTCTGGCATATCCTTGGAATAGAAAGTAGCTTTTTAATTTTAAGACTTTGCAATGGCTATTTTAAATCTGTTTCAGGAATTCAACTATAACAGGATAAACATTGGTTTTTAAATATAACAGGATAAATGTTTTTACTTCCATTTTGTGTCTACAGTAGATAAAAATGCTATAGAACATTATTTTGTATGATTTTCTCATTTCATTACTGATGCAAGAGCTGTGCTCTGCCGATTCTCCATTTGGTTTGGTTTGTTTTACTTTTCTGAGACCGACTCACACTGTCTCCCAGGCTGGCTCAGAACTCAGATGTTGCCCAGGCTACCTAGCCTCAAGCTCCTAGTGATTCTCCTGCCTCACCCTTCAAGTGCTGGGACTATAGGCATGGCCCGCTACACCTGACAGGGTTACTGGCTTTCGTGATATAAAGGGATTATTTGGTATAGATAAGCTTGATTCTGAACTACTAGTTTAAAATTTCGTATTTGTAATTTTCTGCTGTACAAAGAAGTTTATATGCTGAAAACAAGCTGGAGCTCGGGCCTTCCAGGTTCTTGGGAGAATTGGTTCCAAGCAGATGGTAAAGCCAGAGCCGTACCACAGTGTGGCACATGTAGACACGGCCAGGGCCTGGCTCTTGAGGCTCAGGTCACCAGGACTGTGACATTCCTTACAGACTGTGAGGACTGCCCTGTGAGCTTCCAGCCACGAAGGGATGTTTCAACTGCACGTGTGTTCTCCTTGAGAGCCCTCTGGCTTTACCCGATGGAGGGATGGTTTAGGAAATAATTGAAAGACTGGTTAGGAGATTTTTCAGGATTATCAGACAGATGTGTATAAAGACAACACAGTGGATAAGATAGAGTAGAGGAAAAAACCAGTGAAGAGGCTCTTACTATCCCTTTAGTGTAATACAAAGGTATACCAATTAAAGCTTGTGGCTGGTCGGTTAGAGGAGAGGGTGAGTCTCATAGACTGTTTCCGTTGACCATCACAGTGACACTGAACTTCATCAGAATGGAAATAGAGGAGGGAGGGCATGTGAGGAAGAGTGTTCAACCTTGGCCTTAACTGAGATCCTTGAGGAGTGCATTGGGTACTTAAATATATGGACATGGAGTCTAGGAAGCAGTATTGGTCCGTAAAGTCAGTAGAAGTTACCTGGAATGTAAGTTCCCCAAGAGCAGATTCCCATGTGTGCTGGTGACTGGTGTTTGCAGCATAGGTCCTTGGTGGGAGAGGGAGACCTGTCTAAGAACACCAGGTAGGAAACGTCACTGAAGAAGGAACCAGGCGAAGAGAGTAAGAAAGGCCCTTAGCCTGGTTACAAAACAAAACACCTGGTGGGTTTGTTTGCTTGCCTGCTGTTACTTTGTCTCTTTCTTGATAGAGAGCATCAATCACAGTGTGCAGCTCTCTGCATCTGTGTTTACCCGAGGAAGAACTCATGAGGTATGATCCCTGCCTGCTTTCTCTCGGCATCATAGAAACAAACATACTGCCAATAGAAAGTCTACTGTGCTGTCAGATGAATGAATATAATTCACAGGAAGAGACAAGCTTTAAACAGATATGTGTGGGCCCTGCTGTTTAGCTTCCACAGCGGGAGAGAAGACAGACAGTGGACAAGATCATAAATACATTTAGGACAGGAGAAAGCAGAAGAGTGAAGAAATTCATGCCCGATTCCCGCCTCCTCCCTACATACACACCCTAAAATTAGTGTCAGAGCCATCTGATCTCTAGTGTGGTAGCAAATAATGTCAGTTAGTGTGGCAGAGGGAGCCGAGACGTCGCACTACATGCTAGGTCCAGCGCGCCCACTGTAGACATCTTACCCAGAGATCCACAGAAGGCTCTGGGCGTCAGGCCCAGGCCCTCAGGCTTCAGCACAGGTGGTGATGGAGGAGTTGCCTGGACTTAGGGACAGTCACCCCTAAGCTGTGGCTCTCCAGGCCTGTTCCCAGCGTGCAGACCATGGTAGCCCAGCAGACCATTAAACTGAACCAACCAGAACAAATGGGGCAGTTGTTACAGCTGCGACCTCACTAGTAACATCCAGCGCCAAATCTAAAGGTACTGTGAACCATTGATGCTTGTGAGTCCTCACAGTCACCAGGGTAGACGGGATTGCATTGCACTGTGGGGCAGATCATGAAGCAGGTAGATAGATGTTTAAAATAGTCTGTCCTTTCCCCTTCGACTTTTATCCTTGGTGAGTTAAATCTCACTATGTAGCCCAGTGTGATCTCCTAACTGGAGGTCTCCCTGCCTCAGCCTTCTGAGTGCTGAGATTATAGGTGTGGATTTTGCACCCAACTATACACCTCTTGTTAGCCTCAAATTAAACAAGTTTTTGTTGCTTGTCATGGTAGGAATTGAACTCAGGGACATTCTTATACTGCCCTGAGCTACATCCCCCATCTCAGTATATTCTTGGCTCCTTTTTGTGGTGTTTAGATCAACACACACTAGCACCTCTCTGCTACTGTGATAGACTCAGCACACTTGTTCCTTAGGAAGGATTAGCCCAGAGGATTAACAGTCCTTGGCGTTGATTGGTTTCTAAGGTTGTCACAGTTCGTTTCATCTTTGAAGCATCCTCTTTCACTGTAACTAGTCACCAGAGCCTTAGGAAAGGAGCGTTGGCACTAGTTTGAACGGCTGTTCTTTTCTGATGCTCTATTTTCCCAGGTGTTGGCACGCACAGGTGCGAGCTTGTGCACTCGCGGACCCACAGGTATGACAGTGAAGGCCAGAGACACCTTGGGTGTCTTCCTCCGTCACTGCGTCCTGTCGCCCGAGATAGGGCCTCTAAGTTTCACATGGAGCCTGCCAGGCTGGCTAAGCCGTCGGACAACGAAGCCTCAGCGATCCGCCTGCCTCTGCCTCCCCAGCACTGGGGCCCATGCCCAGGTTTTTACATGGGTTCTGGGGTTGAACTGACTGAAGTATTTCCCTAGTGCCCCAGTTTTTTGGTCCCTTTAATCATGGTAAAATACACATAACAAAGATTATGTTTAAAAGTTTGGTGTCACCAGGCAGTGGTGGCGCATGCCTTTAATCCCAGCACTTGGGAGGCAGAGGCAGGCGGATTTCTGAGTTCGAGGCCAGCCTGGTCTACAGAGTGAGTTCCAGGACAGCCAGGGCTACACAGAGAAATTCTGTCTCGAAAAAACCAAAAAAAGAAAAAAAAAAAGTTTGGTGTCATTTAGTACTTTGTATGTTTATTAACTGTTTTAATATGGCTGAGTGATTATTTAATAGTTAACTGGTGGTTTGATTTTCAGTTGATGAAATATGTGCTCTGCCTGCAACTAAGATCAGCCGTGTAGAGGTGCATGCTGCAGCAACGGCATTTTCTGTAAGTGTATGACCTGGAGGTGATCGTGTTTAATTGGAAATGGGCTCAGGTTTCATGCGGTAAGGGATTGACACAAATTTAGAAGCAGGTGGAGGAGGAGGAACATATATTTCATAATATGTTTTGTGAAAAAGATTGATACAACAATAATGTACATTTTGTGGTCCCAGATTTGATGTAAAAATGTACTTAATAAACATTTTCATATTCTCAGTGTTATCAGCTCACAATGTACTCTCAATTGCTAGGTAACTATCTCTGGGATGTTAGGCCACAGATAATTTTGATATTCTTCTCCATGCTTTCTCTATTTTATGTATGTTTAAATGAACATACACATGTCTACTAGTGTTTAATGTTTAATCCATTAAAGATGGGATTTGTCATGGAGCAGAAATGCGTGAGCAGCTGCCTCACATCAGAACTTTGCGGTAACAGATTGATGTGTGTGCAGGGCTGGCTCAGACATCTGACACTGAGTTGTCTCCATCCATCCATACCATTGATGGTCATCCTGGGCTTGCACATCACCAAGCTCAAATGCTTGCAGCGTCAGTTCCTCACAGACACACCAGGGTCGCCTTACGTGTATAAATATGAGGCTCATACACACATACATACTGATTTTAGGGTTTTAAAAAATAGTCATTTTATTTTGTTACTGTGATTATTTTATTGATTAATTGCTTAACTTTTAGAGTCATTCAGAATTGTCTGTAGTTTTTCATTTGGGGAATTTTAATCATATATCTCCTTTCACCCGTGCTCACTTTTCCAGAATGTTAGTCTGTGTTTGTAGACTCTTCTCAGGGAAGGATTGTTAAACGGAAAGATGTTTCTTCTGAATCCATTTGTGATTCTTCAGCCACAGTCTTTTGGTATGTCAGTTGGAATCAGGTGCCTTACCAGCCTTGCTGTGGAGTTTTTACAGCTCTAGCAGGTGACCTGTTGAAAGCCGCTCCTACGTTAAGACTCTGGTGGTCAGTTCCCTTTGTCATGTGTGCTAGTCTGGAGAACTGAAGCATCATGATGAGCATGCGCATGTGCTCTGGTAGTTTACGACAGAGGTGACTGAGGTGTACACTTGTTTTGAGCTTCTTCAAGCAACGCGTTGTTCATAAGAAGACGGCTTTAAAGATTATGTTCAGGCTAAGGAGGCTCAGCCCAGAAAGTAGCTTAAAGTGTGTTTGTAAAGCAGGCCAAAGACATGGGAAACGAGTGAATCTACTCCCTGCTTCAGTAGACATTAAAGGACAGTCAGATTGCATTTTTGTTTGTTTTTTTTTTGTTTTTTTTTTTCGAGACAGGGTTTCTCTGTGTAGCCCTGGCTGTCCTGGAACTCACTCTGTAGACCAGGCTGGCCTCGAACTCAGAAATCCACCTGCCTCTGCCTCCCAAGTGCTGGGATTAAAAGTGTGCGCCATCACTGCCCGGTGCAGATTGCATTTTAGTTTTGAACTTTTTTCTCTTTAGGTTTGGAGAAGCAAAGGTATTTCAGATACAAAGACCACTGGATCTCTGCTTTGTTTTGAATCTAGAGGGAAAAGCCAGCTTGGGATGCAGTTTTCTACCTGTTCCT
This sequence comes from Apodemus speciosus, assembly GCA_002335545.1. NCBI lineage: Eukaryota > Metazoa > Chordata > Mammalia > Rodentia > Muridae > Apodemus > Apodemus speciosus. Next base: position 1,686,694 of record BDUI01000009.1, read on the forward strand.
GTATGAGCAGATAGTAGCACTTCTCTAAAGGGGCTAACTTTCTGAGGGTCTCTGACAGTATTCTACAAGACAGCTGCGTTTAGACTGTCACTGAAGGGAAGCATGCTCACGGTGCCCAGGTGGCCAGCAGCCAGCTCCTGGCACCACGCTCTGTCTGATGGGTATCTCCTTTCCGTTGGCCGTCAGCCGCGTCTGTTAAGACTTGTTACTGTGAGCTTGTTGTGGGTGCTGTTCATCCATGCACACACTTGGAGATCTCTGCATGGGATTATGTAAGTCTCAACAGGTCTGTGCTCAGTGCGGTCTTCATAAATTTTCCTTTCTCTGAAATTAGAAAGAGACGCCTTCAAATCCAGTGGCCACTTTGAAAGCAGAGCAGTGGTGTGATGTGGGAATTTTTAAAAACAATACAGCTTTGGTGAGCCAGTTTTATTTGCTGCCAAAAGGAAAACAAAGTATGTCAAAGGTAACTGTTGATAACTTCTCTCTACTTTGGGAGCTGAGGGTGTACCCGTGACAGAACGCGTGCCTAGCATGTGGATTGGGCTACAACTCCTAGCACTTGAAAAAGTGAATTGTGATCCTGGAGAGGGGGATTATTTGAAGGAATGAAATGGAATCTTTCTACAGTGTATTATTGAGAGTGCTATATATATAATCATCTTGTATTCTTTAATGCTGCTTTTTAAAATATGGCACATATCATTTTAAAAATAATCTGCATTGACTAAGGTGTGTTTCTTTTCTTTTGTGAGACAGAGTCTTGTGTAGCCCTGGCTGTCCTGGAACTCACTCTGTAGACCAGGCTGGCCTCGAACTGAGAAATCCGCCTGCCTCTGCCTCCCAAGTGCTGGGATTAAAGGCATGCGCCACCACCGCCCGCTGTGAGACAGAGTCTTATGTAGCCTCAAACTTCTTAGGTAGCCAAGGCTGGCCTTAAAATCCTGATTCTCTTGCTTCCTCCTCCCAATTACTAAGATTACAGGTATAGTTGAGCTGGGTTCCAAGGCATGAAGATCTGGTCTGGTCAGATAAAGTAAGGGCTTAAAAAATGGCTCAGATGGGTGGTGTTGGCGCACGCCTTTAATCCCAGCAGTCAGATCTTTGAGTTTGAGGCCAGCCTGGTCTGAAGAGTGAGTTCCAGGACAGCCAGGGCTACACAGAGAAACCACACCTTGAACAAAAGCACCAAAAAGCCTGCTTCAAGTTGGGTGGAGGTGGCACCCACCTTTAATCCCAGCACTCAAGAGGCAGAGGCAGGCAAATCTCTGAGTTGGAGGCTATCCTGGTTTGCAGAGTTCTTGGACAGCCCAGAGCTACATAGTACGAGCCTGTGTCACATACTATTGTACCTGATTGTTTCAGATGAGGGATACCCGAACCAACACACATAACAAATCTCAATCTCTCTCTCTCTCTCTCTCTCTCTCTCTCTCTCTCTCTCTCTCTCTCTCTCTCTCTCTCTCTCTCTCTCTCTCTACCTCTATCTCTATCTCTATCTCTATCTATCTCTCTCACTTACCAGTTTAGTTTCTCTAACAAGACATTGGGCAGCCTTCCCTCTTTTTTACATTGAATATTTTCAATACTTGATATAAATGAAACTTTTAGTAAACAAACATCACTTTTATGGCTGATAAGATTCCTGGCTGAGGCTGAAGCTGCGTCCATATAAAGCTCCGTCCACATGGAAAGGCACGTTAGCTGCCTAATTCCTCACAGCTCTCTTAATCTTTAACCTAATTCACAAAACCTGCAGCAAGGACATTTGAATTTGATTTTTTTGCTTTTGTTTTGTTTTATATTTTTATAAAATAGGGACAGAGTTTCTCTTTGTAGGCCTGGCTGTCCTTGAATTCTGTAGTTCAGGCTGGCTTGGAACTCAGATCTGCCTGCTTCTGCCCCCTAGTGTTGGGATTAAAGGTGTGAGCAAGTCAGTTGTGCCACCTCTCTGAGACCAGGCTTCCACACAGTGTGATAGTCCAGGTCCAGTGCTACTCAGTCTAGCATAGGCTGATGGCTGGGCAGAAGAGCAGCAAAGCTGCTGCTAGGCATAGATGCTGGGGTTGTAGCACCCGCCCGAGAGGATGCCACCACTTAGCACTCATGTCTAGTTCTGAGGAGTCTTAGATACACTGCATGTCAAGCCACTCCTTGTCTGCCAAGCTTGCTTGTCCGTCTCTAAGGTAGTGCGCCTAGGAAGGTCATCACATGACACTGTGTCTGGGATTCTTCTCCCGGTTAATAAGTCTGCATGGGGGTGGGGATTTGTTTTGTTTATTGTGAGAGCAGCTCTGTTTTTTAATTTTTATTTTTTTCCTGCTTCTACTGCCTCTCATGTGCAGAATTCCCTTGTCTTTCTCCCTATACTGAGAGATTCAGATCACTTTTCCTCTTGATAAGAATCCCTGATGGACGGGGGCTTAATGGGCTCTGTATTAGAGTTTTACTCTTTATATGCTAAAAGGGAGATACAGTAAGGGTCTGGATCCTTAACATATAATCATTCTTAAAAAGTTTTCTTGTTTAATAAAAATAGCATTAGACCTTTGAAGTGCTGTGTGTACCTTTCCTCTGACTTTCGTATATTTCACATTTCAGGTAGGAAATGCAGACGTACCTGACTACAGTTTGCTTAAGAAACAGGATCTTGTTCCAGGAACAGTATATAAATTCAGGGTTGCTGCAATCAATGGCTGTGGAATTGGCCCTTTCAGCAAAGTCAGTGAATTTAAGACGTGTATCCCTGGCTTTCCTGGAGCTCCGTCTACAGTCCGCATCTCTAAGGTAGTCTGTCAGGGCCACAAGGCTTGGCTGTCACACAAACATCTGAATCTCCTGTGCTGAGACCGTCCTGTTAGCACTTGTGAAGGAGACCTAAGGGCGGTGGATTACATGTTAAAAGTATGTTTTGTAGCCACGCGTGGCGTCTCCAGTCCCAGATGGCAAGCTGAGTTATAATATGCACAGTACAGAAGGACTGTCAGTCAGTGTGCAGTCTTGCTCGCACCCCCAGAGTTCCTTCTGGAGAGCTCTGCTTGTAGAGCTTCTGAGGCTGGGTTACGTATTGTCAGTCTTGCTCTTTGTTAGGAGAGAAAATGCCCTTGGGCATTTGGGGATATGATGAGGAGCCTGGATATTTAAGCTGGACTTTGTGAAAAGTGTGTGTAAACTGTAGAGCCAGTTAAGGTAGAGTCCGTCAGCAGCAAGGGTGACCAGGGAAGGAAGGCTCTGTCTGGTAAAGGCACAGGGATCCCAGAGAGAGCCCGAGAACCTTCACCTTTCTTCCTCTTTTCTAGAATGTTGAAGGTATCCACCTTTCCTGGGAGCCTCCAACTTCACCTTCTGGGAATATTTTGGAATATTCGGCCTACTTGGCTATCCGCACAGCACAGGTGCAAGATAATCCAAGCCAACTTGTGTTCATGAGGATCTACTGTGGTCTGAAAACCTCATGCATTGTGACTGCTGGGCAGCTGGCCAATGCGTATATTGATTACACATCTAGACCTGCCATTGTGTTCAGAATATCAGCAAAGAATGAAAAGGGCTATGGACCAGCCACACAAGTCCGATGGCTTCAAGGTAACAGTAAGAAAGCTCCTTTGAGTTGAGTTGTTTTTATTAAAGCTGTTGTGATAGTTATTTATTAGTAACTGGTTATGAACATCTGTTCTTTGAGAGTATCCTCTGACTGTATTTCTAGCAGTTATGAATTTGAGTTTTGTAAGTTGTTCTTAAAATGTATTTGCTCACTTCTAGATCCAAATAAAGATAGAAAGAAGCAAAGACTGAAAATTAGTATATGGATTCTTCCTTACCCATATAGCTACTTATAAAGAAACAAATTAGCAAAGTGAAGATAAAAGCTTAAGGTGTATTGCCCCTTTCTTTTATGAAGGCTGTGTAACCCAGTCATCCGTGGCCCCTGAGCTGAGTGTAGTCGCTGGCTGGACTCCCCGCTGTGGAGGATGTTGCCCATGTTGTAAACGGCCTGTCTGAGGGGCCACCAGCGGCTTATTCCAGGAGCAGGGGCTTCTGTCAGCCTCCCTCAGTGCAGAGCATCTGGGATTCCACGTTTAGGAGCCGCCTACTCCCTTTCCTCCAGTTATCACAAGCTTAAGCCATTAAAAGAGAAAGGAGTTCAGCAACTCGGCTTTTGATTTTAAAATCATTTGCTGAGAATCCTAGCAAACTATAAAAAGGAAAGTGGACAGTCTTGATTTGTATCTGACCAAGATACATGAATGTGTCTTCAGCTAAAGCACTTGGTCGTCTGTCAGCCCTTGTTCTCTTGACTAGCAAGTACGAGAGTTAGGAGCGTTTTCCTTTAAAGTCCCTCCAGCTCCAAACGTTCCTGGTTTCCGTGGGAGTTGGCTGTCTCAGTAGCCGTACCGGCTTCATTCGAGATGAGAGAGTAAGGATGTCCTCCTCTGGAAGAGAAATAAGCACCTTAACGGGACCCAGGTTTTTACACAGTGTTTTAAACATTTGTAAGATCTTTGTAAATGCTCTAGATGTTTTATTTTTGAATTATTTTTACCTCAAAATTGTATAAGCTTTTATATATATATATATAAAAAGCATTAGACAACCACTTCAGGCTCCTTGCCACCTTAGAGATGCAGAAAAAGCTCCAAGACCACTTGGCCACAGGTAACTTTGTTTACGCCGTTTGAGGTGTCATAGTTGGACTGCTTAGTCAGCTGGGAAGGTTACACACAGAGCGGAGGCTGCAGAGGAGCCCTCCAGGCCAAGGCTGCAGTGGCCACAGCACGGGCCAGCCTAGGGCAACGAGCAGCCGTGCCCTCCAACCTTACGTGTGAGATGCCCAGGGAAGATGGACAGAATTGTGAAGAACTGATATATATGCCAGTGACTAACTTAAAGTGTATAGAATATTTTAATATATAATTTTTTGTAAAAAACTGGGATTTTTATACTACAGTATTTGTAATTAATGTGTCTCACTAATTAAATTTCTCTTGAAGAAAATATGCAAACTGTTAGACACATGAGTGGCTTCTTAACTCTAAAGATAAAATAAATGCACTACTATGGTGTTGCTAGGATACCTTTTTGGGTACTGAATCTTCCTCATTGAAAGGGTCCTTTCCAGGCAGTGTTTACAAGGAGGCCTCTGGTTGGTTGTCCCACAGCTCCCGCCCGCCCGCGGGAGAGCGTCACTCTGCCTTCATTTCCTTTATGTGCTTTGCTTTGGCAGCGCTTGCTTTTTGCACTAGCAGACGTTGAACTTACCTCATTGTTATGTTTGTAATCATTTGTGTAGCTTCCATGATGTGTCTGATAGAAGCTAAACATGTCTTAACCAAAGTTACATGGTATGCAGATTTGCACATATCGAATAGTAGGCTTTGTTGTATATGTGTGCTCAGCTAAGAAGAATAGCCAATTTTAGAAAGTATATTTTAAGCCCAGTTACTTTAGTAGAAAACTTTTGGCTTCCAATCTTGTTCTCTGTATTAAGTTTGCATCTTGAAAACATTCACCTTACCATTGAGGAATAAGCTGTGTAAAGCAGCCGAGAACGCTGGTTTTGTGCACATCTTTACCTACTCAGTATGCAGTTTAGTTTATTTTGCTTAAAGGCATCATCTTCTATTCTAGACTGGGAGGCAGATGTGAGCCCATGGTTCTAATACACGATTTGCTTCTTTGAAGAGACAGTAGCCTTCTATACTAAGCGATTTGTTAAAATAATAAACCTTTTTTACCTCAAGAATTGCCCAAATTGTATTTTTTCCATTGGCATTACTTCCTAAAGCATAAATCCTGTTTCTGTGTCTGTTATGGGACCGGTGGCTGGAAGATCCCTTAGCAGACGTGGGTGGCTCTGCTGTTAGCAGTTCCTATGGTGCTGGGACTGCGTGTCCATGACGTGAGCAGAGCAACCGTCATGCCAATGTGCGCACCGGAGCTTCTAAGGACTGGCACACGTGTAGCTGTGACCCTCATCATGCACACCTTCTTTTCTTTTCCTTTTTTTTTTTTTTTTGTTTTGTGTGTGTGTGTGTGTGTGTGTGCTGGAGATTGACCTTGGGGCCTGGGCAACTAGGCTAGTGTCCTAACACCAAGCTACACCACAGCCCAGGCAGAGAACCCTTCTAAGAGGGTTTCCCTACATTAAGCTCCTTTCTTGTCTCTGAGCTATGGCTGTCTGTGTCACAAGCCTCTTGCATGTGTTGTGGACTTTGGTCACATAAGAAGAATATTGTTGACACTGCATGCTCTTAGAATTATGTTTTTAAAAAAGACTGTATTGGCCTTATTTTAGTTTAGCACATTGTTTTGGCAGTTTAACTAGAAATAAGTTATATATAAACTAAATCTGTATTTAAGAACTAAATCTGCCTGCATGTCTGAGGCACCTTTGCCCATCCCGGCCCATGTCCATTCATCTGTAGAGAAGAAACACCGTCGCTCCTGAGTTCAAAGACTGCTTAGACAGTGTCTGCTCTAACTAAGGGGTTTGATTTAAAATGATAGCATATTAACAGGAAGACCACTTGTTAGGTTCTGTCTGGAGTGATTAGTATTTGGGGCTCCTAAGTGGCTCGCCTGCGAGTGGGCGTGGTCTCTGGCCATTTGAAGTGTAACTGTTGTACTTCCCAAGGCGGGTTTCAGGCAGTTGTATGCATTGTGTACCAATGATGTGTGAAATAAAAGCACCTTTTTCTATGAACAGTTCCAGGTGTTATTTCTTTGACTCAAAGTGTAGTGTGGCAGATCCTCTCTCTGGGATGCTGATGTGTGTCCATCACTTGACTACCACAGGAATCTCTAACCTAGGGTGGACTTTGAGAACCCGAACTAGGCTGTGCTCAGGAGTCATGTTCTCCAAGCTTTGATGTCCGTGTTCCCTTCCTGTACTACAGTTGTGTGGGCAAACAGACAGCGGGCTCTGAGAGCAGCCCGGGCCCGCTCACCATGCGGTGTCTTTTGTTTGCTTTCAGAGGCGTTTCCCCTCGTGCTCTTGGTTCACAGCACTGGGCTCTGCCCTGCTGGTTCATTGCAATGCTTTAGCAAAAATCAGGTATAATGTTGCTGTCCCCAGATTTAGGTGCTCTTTCTTCATACTTGATCTTGTCACAAGAGCAATGCCACATCTGTCAGTCTTCACACACTTCCTCCTGTCTGTAATCCATATTTCCACTCCCACTATTTTTACTAACTTGACCAGTCACCACCCTTTCCCTGACCTCCTCCTCCAGGGAGACCCAACTGCTGTATTAAATAAGTCTCAGTGATGTCCTCTGATTGGTTACCATTGTCCCATTCCCCTCTCTGATGCTGAGTGTTTGAGTAGAACCTGGGTTTTTGTATCTTTTCCATACTGGGCAGTCAATGGTACCTAAATATCTTAACAGACAGGTAAATAAAGAAATGTACCGTTCTTGTATTTTTCCATTCCCTAGTCTCAAATCAGGATCAAAATGGGGTGGGTTTGAAGAAGAGTGGCTTAGCGTATTTACTAATCTGAGGGAGATAGACTCTTCAGTTTTGTCTTGCCTCACCCGCCTGGCTCCTAACTAAGGAAATCAGGAGACAGATAATGGGTTTAGGAGGGAGATGCTAGGACCTCTCGAAAGAGGAGGTCCTGTTCTGAAGTCATTGAGCATTTAATGAGATTAGCAGATTAATCTCTGGTGTGTGTTTCTTTTTGTTGCTATCTTTTCTGTTTGTCTGAAGACAGGATCTGACTAACCAGCCATGGGTGTCCTGGGGTTAACCATGCAGATTTGAGGCTGGCCCCATCTAGCCACCTGGCTCTGCCTCTAAGGGGTTGGGATCAAAGGCATGTGCCACCACACAGGGCAGAAATCAGTCTCTTAGGCCACTGCTAAGCTTACTAGGCAAGATAACTGTTTTGTTTAGTTGAGACAAGGTCTCATTCTGTAGCCTAGGCTGACTTTAAACTCATGGTAATCTTCTGCCTCAGCTTCTCAAGTGCTGGGCTTCCAGCCCAAGTCGTACTTAATTTAGGATTCTTACTCTTAGGGAAGTAAGGTGCCCTTGGCCTCCTCCCCTTGGTCTGGTGACGGTTAAACGTCCCTGTGCGTGCGCATCTCTGTAACCACAATGTTTTATGCTGTACATACATGGAAAAAAACTGTAATGTTCTGGGAGAAATTAAAAAACAGGTTCTGTAAGCCAAATGAAAGCTGTAAAATCTTGGGATAGTTAGCCTCCGGGTTCCAAATGGCTCTTCGTCGGCCTGTCAGTGTGGAGCTGCTGTCCTTCGTCTCCTGACCTCACCAGGTTTCTTCAGACGCTGAGCATGCGTACATCTGGTAAAAGCATAACAGTTTCGAAGCTCCTAGTGCGTGGTGCAAACCCTCCAGTTTTAAGTTGACTCCTCCTTCATTCCGGATCAAATGTGGGTGAGAGTCTGGGTCTTGGGCTGGCTGGGTGTATGTGTGTCAGCGTGTTTACTGTCTCTAGATAGCCCCAGCAGTGCCTGAACTTGGGATGAGTTGCTGCTACGGTGAGTAGAGCTGAAGAGGCCTTGGGCTCCTTCGATGCTTCACCAGGCTGCCCTGCCCCACTCCGTCAGCCAAGAGGGAAAGAACGTCAGTGGCTGATATCAACTGTTTCACGAGCTCTTCAGTTTTTCATAATTTCAGAAGTTGACCCTTAACTGCTGCAAGCCCACAAAAACGGGCACGGACAGGGATGTTGGCAGACAGTCTAGAAACAGTTGCCACTTCGTACGTGCCCAGAAGGGAGCTGAGGACTGGGCAGGCCGTTGAGAGCAGCTGTGCAGTGCCCAGCTTTAGAACTATATAAGCACACAAGTGCACACCTGGGAGGCTGTGCCTGGGCGGTGGCACTCAGTGGGGAGGTATAGTTTACTTTCCACTGACAGTCAGTCCATCAGCACCCCAGGCCAGCTGAGACCTTAGGCCCTCCAGCCTGTCTCCCTGTCTGCTTTATAGAAGTAACTACACGTAGTGACCAGCCAGCTCGTGTGGGGGCGCAGCGGTGGCCGGGGCTGCTGGGCTGTAGTGCTGTGAGCTTGTGGGCTGTTGACCAGCTTCGTCGAGAAACCATCCACCCCGGGTTGGTTGGTGGGTCACGGACTTTCCCATTGTGGTCGGCTGCCTCAGATTTGCACGGCAGCGACTGAAGTGGCGGTGCCGTCTCGGTTGGAGCAGAGCACATCCTCACATCTTTCTCGTTGAAAAGTATGTGATGCGATGAAACAGTGCATGCCAACTATAAACTGCATACATGGTTAAAAAAAAAGTGAAATGAGATTTTTATCAGACTCTTGCCTAAGAAGCAGAATACCCTTACCGGCCTAGAAACACCTCCTATCCCCCACCCCCTGCTTCTCACACACCGTGCTGTCCCTGCAGTGTAAATGTTCTGGATTTGTTTTTAGTAATTATTCTTGTGTTTTTATTTGTAGCTCTATCCTACGTGTTTATGTTCTTAATAAAATGTTTAGATTTACTTGGTTTTGAACTTGTGTGTAAAAGGAGTCATGATCTGTGTATTGTGTGACATATTTTCTGGAATTTTTTTTTTTTTTTTTTTTACATTCACACACCATGTTATACACATGACCATCTTCTGTGTCTTTGAGTCTGTATAATACTTCCATTATATGCGGTCTTCTGTTTACCAGAATCTGGGTTGGTTTTCTCAGATTTTTGCTCCTGAAGACATTCGGCCCAGTTGTAATATACACCCGGTTCCTTGTTGTATTCAGTGCTGAGGACAATGACAGCACAGGACATACTCAGCAAATGTTTGAGGAATGTACAGCTTCTCGCACCCACTTCCTTGTGTGTGCAAGAAGTCTTCCGTCCGTTGTCGTTGAAGTGTTACACTATGGGTCAATGACCACACCTTTAAGAAGGCCTTTGAGGACAGGTTGTCATCACAGCACTGAGACAGTTGTCCTATTACCGCTTTCTTCAAGTTTCAATATCATCCTGAGGTGTAGCATCACAGCTAAGCTAATATCTACTCAAGCCTGCACGTGATGGCTCCTGTCTGTCAGTCTCCACTTAGTTTCTCGTGTAGAAAGGACTAACAGACTTCCTGTGCTGTAGCTCTCCCGGTGCCTCAATCATGTCTAAGCCTGTTAGAGTTCGAAGCTTGCAGGAATCTCCTGCAATGCTGAGCCGGGCTCTGAAGGGCAGTCACTGGTGGCATCCCTGCCATTCCTGGAGTGACACCTCGGCAATACTTGTTCTTGGCTGCCTGGTACTCGCCAGTTAGGTGTGTGTTATATGGTATTTTATGTTGGGTTTAATTTGCATTTCCTTTATTACTGATGGAATAATTTTTCCATATATGGGTCCTCTTCTGTGAAATACTGATTTTTGCCCATGTTTGGTAAGTTGTTTTTCATCAACACATGTGGTTTCTATATATGTTCTGGGTATCAGTCCTTTGCATGTGGTTACATACATTTCCTACCACATTTGCACATTGTCTCCTGCAGTTGCATTGAATGCTTTAATCAACTGGAACCGTCTCCATCTTTCCCATGTGTCCTCCCAGTCAGAAGCATGCCATGTCTCTCCACTGGGTAAGAGTTTCATACTGTGGGGAATAGAAGTTTATACTTCCTACTGCAGCCAATGGGGGACTGCGAAAGCATCCCCGAGTCTTCCCAGTACTAACCTATCTGGCTGCCTTTGAACTTTGCCTTTGTTTTGTTTTGTTTTGTTTTTCAAGACAGGGTTTCTCTGTGTAGCCCTGGCTGTCCTGGAACTCACTCTGTAGACCAGGCTGGCCTCAAACTCAGAAATCYGCCTGCCTCTGCCTCCCAAGTGCTAGGACTACAGGCGTGCGCCTCCACACCCGGCTCGAACTTTGCCTTATTTGGTTGGGTTTTTGAGGTCTCACCACGTAGCTTTGACTGTCCTGAAACTCACTATGTGGATCGCCCTGGCCCCACGTTCACAGAAACCCTCCTGTCTTGGCCGCTCACGTGTTGGTATTGAAAATGTGTGCCACCACCACTGGCACTTAATTTTCATCTGCCCGTCCTGGCTGCTTTGTCTCTGGTCCTTAATCTTACTCCATCACTGGTCGGACCTGCAGTGCAACACTAGGGAGCACAGATGGACACGGGCCGCCTCAAAGGAAGCGCACCTGCTTGTGTTGTGTGTGCACACAAGGCAGCTGGGGTGGACGCCCAAGTCGTCCCCTGGTGTTCTGCCTATGGACAGAAACTCCCACTCAACTGGAAGCTGTCTCAGCCCTCAGTGCTGGTGTATGTTTAGCACTCCACTCTTGGAAAGTCTTTATACCTCACCTGTACTGGGTGAGGAAATTCCCTTTTGCCATATAAGCTGGCATTTTATTATGAATAGTTAAGTTTACTGACTGCTGCTTTCTGCATCTGTACATGACTGTTTTAAAATATTTTTTATTTAATGTATAATAATGAGTACACTTGCTGTCTTCAGACACGCCAGAAGAGGGCATCATCAGATCTCATTACAGATGGTTGTGAGCCACCATGTGGTTGCTGGGAATTGAACTCAGGACCTTTAAAGAGCAGTCAGTGCTAACTGCTGAGCCATCTCTCTAGCCCCGACTAACCTTTGATTCTTAGTATAAACTCAGCTTAGTCGTAGTATGTGTGTTTTAATATATTGGTGAACTCAATTTGCATTTTTAAAAAACAGGTACACAGGCTTGGTAGCCACGTGCCTTTACCCACTGAGCAGGCATTCCACTGACCCTGTAAGATTTTTATATCATTTTATATTACTTTGCCTTCTTTTGTTACTCAGTCTTTGGGATTATTAAAGAGAAGTTAAGTTTAAAGATGTAATGTGCTGTTGATACAAGTAGCCTTGCTTGGCTTTTTGAGACAAGGTCTCTCTCATATAACCCAACTTAGTCTCAAGTTCGAATACAGCCAGATGACCTTGAATTCCTGAAGTATAGAATAGAGTTGATTCAGGGCATGGGAGGGAGTTAAGGGAGTAGTAGAGGCAGAGAAAGAGAAGGAGCGAGTAGAGAAGTAGAGGCCGGCCATGACCATGTGCGTGGGAGGGGGAGGGGAGGGAAGAGCCCGAGGGAAAGAGAAGGGGGGGCGGAGTGTACTTGTACAGACCCAGCACTGTAACATGACACTCAGCACTGCAGGGTGGTTTAGTCTGCATACAAGGATGGGGAACACTGGCCTGGGTGTAAGGCAGCATAGCAGTGTGGGAGATTCTACATAGCAGTGTGGGAGATTCTACATAGCAGTGTGGGAGATTCTACTTACAATAGGTGAGCACACAAAGCCAGGGCTGAGGCCACCTCTCACTGCCCAGGGATTCTGTCTCCACCTCCCCAGCACTGGGATTACAGCCATGTGCTGCCGTCCCCAGTGCGTAGTGCTCCTGGGACTTGAACTCCAGGCCTCTTGCTTGAGTAGCAAGCACTAAACCATTGAACCAGCCCCCCAAGGGAACATTCCCCAAGCTGTTCTCACCAGAGTAAGAACTGGGCCTGGCATTCCTTTAAATGGCTCAGATGCTAGCCTTTGCTGATCTTCTCCAGAGCATTTTGTTTCCTAAACTGGGGAGAAAGGGCCGGGAATGTGTGGGCAGATACCTGTGTTGGATCCCCGGAATCTGCAGTCACAGCGCTTGTGAGCCACATCCCCACATTCTGCACGAACAGTAAGCACCCTAACCACTGAGCCCTCAGCCCCTTGTATGTTTGTCTTGAGCAAGCATCTGACCTTGCTGTCCTCCGACTCCTGGACCGAGGCAGTCTTCCTGTCCCGGCTTCCCAAGGCTGAGCCCGCCAGCAGCGTTCCGCCATGTGCTGTTCGCATGAGCACGGGCGTCTGGGCCTGCATTCCTGCTTATGCCTTGCCTAGAAACGTGTTTTAGTACATTTATCCGTGTGACTGAGAGGGGTCAGCAGACAAAGCGCCAGAAGCTGGGTGGCCCCAAGAACCTCTATCAACTCAGTAGTGAAGATTCAGAACTACCTGTCATCTGCGCTCTTGGAGTAAGTGCAGAAAACGGGCAAAAACTAAACCAGGCCTGCCACTGCCAGCGAGGAGCCTGACTTACACCTAAAGGGACAGAGGAACACGCTGTCATTTGCTGCAGTCAAGGAGTGCATGCTCAGTGATGTGCATGTCAGTTTCTAGGCACTGTCCATCCTGTGTGCAGCGCTGAGGACGCAGTCTGAACGAGTGAGGGACCAGAGAGATGGCATCACAGCGTGGCCTGCAGCTGTGACTCCGAAGATGTAGAAACCCTAAACTGTGGGACGACCCAGAGGCAGGGCTGGCCTTGAACTGTGGCTCTTGCTTCCACTCCCCAAAGTCTCAGGGCGAGAGTTATTGGCACTGTTAGGGTTCTGCCTAAGCTCCACCCCAGTTACCTAGCAACAGCCAGGTAGGCCTGGCCTACTATAGAGGGGGCTGCTCAGCCCCTCCTCTCATCTCTCACAACCTCTCCCTTCCCCCGTTGGGCTCCCCCACTTCCACGTGGTCATGGCCGGCCTCTGCTTCTCTACTCTCTCCCTCTCTCTGCCTCCACCACCCCGTAACTCCCACCCCATGCCCTGAATAAACTCTATTCTATACTATGCCGGTGAGTGTCTGGTCCCTCAGGGGGCACCGGACACCTCGGCATGGGCCTGCCGAGGCACCCCTTCCCCCACACCGCTGCAGAACACCTCTTTCTCTTTTTATGATCACAACATTGGTGCCTTGTGCCTCGGATCCAGAAACTCTACAGGTATGCATCCCATCTCAGCCACATCCAGCTCAGTAGCCACGGACCGGTAAACTCCCCACCCCCCACTCGTCAGAACGACCATCTGCATGGTCCTAGGTATTTCTTGAGCTTGGAGCTACCCGTGTTGTCCTTGAGGATGGGAGATGGTTAGTTTTTCACTGACCCTCGTGTCTTTCTCGCTGCTAACACTCCAGGCCAGGTCTGGTTACCCCTCACATGTCTTGCTCCTGGGTCAGTCTGTTATTTTTCCCTTCCCCACCACCCATGTAACAGGTACCACACCATCCAGAAACCCTCGGGAACAACTATGGGTCTCAGCAACTGTTTAATTTCACTGAGTGACAGAAGGCATGTTCGTCTACTCAGCTTCCTCTGCGAGAGAACCGTGTGTATGCATACATATTTTATATCTCAAACATGATAGTTATGTCTGGGCCACAGCATAGGTTAAAAGACAGAAGACATCCTGTACAAGTTTTTTCTCTTCTTTCTCTATTGAGGTTGTGAGGACTGAAGTAGGGTCAGCCTTGGCAGCAAGCACCCTTACCCACTGAGCCATCTTGCCAACCTTCTGTTTGTTCTATCATGGCTGTACTATGGAAACCTGAGGTAGACCCTCCTAAGTAATTAAAACATTAAAGGAGTTCTTTAGCTCAAGGCAACAGGCATGTTTTCAAGAAAGGAAAACTGAAGCACGTACAGCCTGCACAGCAATGGACCAACACCAACACCAGGATCATTAAGTCCCTGAGCTACTTGCGATTTAAATGGCTAAAACCCAACTCTTTAGTTATTTTAGACTGACAAGCTTATTAAAGATGGGAATCAGATGGAACCCAGGACAGACATGGAGCCAACACTGGGCTTGAAGGCCCCGCACGTGGCACATTCAGAATGCCCGTTCTCTTCCCTGTATGAAGAACGTGGAGATGGCATCACCCAGACGCCACTTGCTTTTGCTCTAAAAAGTATTACTCGCCATGAGGTGCAAAGTCCTGTTCTGATGTGTGCTTTAAATGTAAGAATGGTCAACAGTCTCTTTATCTTGATTCTTAACTCGGGCTTTAGGTAGCTGTAGAGAGTGGTCTGGTGCCCAAGGCTTCACACAGGATTAGTGAGGCAGGGACAACACCTGGGTAGGACCCACTGCATAGTGAACCCACACGCAAGAGCAAACCCCTTACTGCTGTGTATCTGGTAACCCAGCCACTCTATTCTAAGAATTTATTTCAAGAAAAGTTACGATGTACACAAGATTCAGTGAAGGGCTGTTTATAACTAAGAAGAGATGAAAAATGTCAAAATTTGCAATAGGCGATTAAATAAATTAATCATGATTCAGTCATACAACAGAATAAAAACCCAGTAAAAATGATGCAGAAGAGCATGCGTGACCGGGGAGATGTTCACAATATATTAAGTGAAAAACTGGTTACAAAACTGCACAACACGAGCCCATTTTTATAAAAATATACATATTTAGCAAAGTAAAAGGACAAATGAATTTATCAAAATATTAACATTGTTATTTCAACACAGTAGGATGACTGCTGATTCTGCTTAACCATCATCTCTCGTTCTTTCCTATGTGCATTTTCTACAAGAAAGGTTATTATTGAAAAGGGACGTGGGGGAAGAGGGAGTGATTCAATCTGCGAATGGCCAGCCGTGTTCCACGAGACTCCTGGCAGAGCGGCCATTACTGTTCAGCCTGGACCTAGGCCACTGCTCTTTTGTCCATTGAAGTCCCGGAAATTTACTTCTGGACAAACTATACAATGAACCATTTCTGATAGGGCTAAAACTACTACAGCACATACACGAAAATTCAAAGTAATTAATACTAAAAAGAGCAGACGAGAAAATATAAATCTTCACTTTAAAAAAGGAACCCAAGCCCACATGACTAAACTGTACCAAGCTATGTCACCCAATGTCAGTTCACTGCAGACAGCGTGACAGCACACCAGAAGGCTCCCGTGTCACGCTATTCCTAGTGCTCCCTGCTCTGTTTGTTCATGCTGTGGCGTCTGCACAGAACCAGCCCACTGCTCAGCTCTCGCAGCCTAGCAGGAACCTGACCTTTCCATGCAGGTGAAATGACTATCAATGGACTGAAAACGCCTCTTCGTGACGGAGACTGTAATACTTGAAGAGAAGGGGTCATTTCCGGAGTGCTAGGACCACAAAGGGAAATGAATTCTAACAGGCATGACAGTGACTGAAGCTGCCTGGACAGCCACGGACAGTGACGGGCACCAAGTTTAGAAGACAGATAACACTTGCTTCTGCATCCAACTTAATTATTACATTTTTTAAAATGACGTTGCTTAAGCTATAACTTTTACCAAAAAAAAAAAAAAAAATTGTTTTCAATAAATAAATGTTAAACGTCTAGTAAAGTTACCATGCAAGATAGTATATAGCCAAGACAAACTCAAATTTATAATAAAGGCAACTTTCATTCAAAATGAACTCTACCCTTATAGTTTATTAAAAGGGTGAACATTATGAATTAACCCAGCTGCTTACTTGAATTACAAAATAACATGATTCAATATGAAAATAAGAAACTGTCTACAAATCTCTGACAGTAATAAATTGCAATATACAATGCATACAGGCGTCATACAGAGCAACAAACTCTCGTACAAAACAAAAATATTTTAATACCTTTAAAATCCAATTTTTTTCTTTTAAAATCATTCATGAAAAAGATTCTCAAGTCAGAATTAACACCTCAATTAGTCAAGCATCAGGAAGCTACATTACAGCTACTTATAGTACAAGGAGGCGGCTTCACCCTCCCGTCCAATGCCTCTGCTCCAGCCTTCACTCCATCAGCCTCTCCACACAAGCCCGGCTCCATCCTTCCTTCCAATCACGAAAACTGAATTTGCTGGACACCAGAAATCTACAATTGGAAAATGTAAATTAGCATTTTTTAGGTCAGACACCAGACAGGCCACAGCAGGGAGCTGCTCCACCCTGGCTGGCCAGCCGCCCTGGTCAGGGCTACTTCCGCTCTTTATGCAGATGTCTTAATCATTAAGGAAGTCTGGCAGTGATACATGTATTGAGAAAACAATCCTATTACGTTCTTAATAGTGACTTGAGCGTGTGGGTGACTAAGATAATCAGTGACTCGAATGCCTCTGAGATGCAGAGACGGCGCCCAC
Source organism: Apodemus speciosus (assembly GCA_002335545.1). NCBI lineage: Eukaryota > Metazoa > Chordata > Mammalia > Rodentia > Muridae > Apodemus > Apodemus speciosus. The sequence continues at coordinate 1,703,612 of BDUI01000009.1, forward strand.
CGTACCTGTTGGTAAGACGTCGTGTACACCATGACATTTTGTTGCTGGCCATCTGCAGTTATTAAGCCAGCTGGTAACTGGTTAGCTAAAAGGAAGGAGAGGAAGAAAGTTAGGAGGGAAAGAATCTCATTTCTTGACCTCATCCTTAGTTCAATGCCATTAATGTCCCATTACACTCCACATATGCAGAATATACTCCCATATAAAATGGTAAACCTTACGTTTTCAAGAAGTCCCTGAGGAATACAAGCCGCTCTGCTCTACTGTGTCTCAGACCTCTACATGCGCTTAGCAAAAGGGTTAGAGTCATGCGCAGACCTGGCCTCACCACAGGGTGTGGCTGGAACACGGCAGGACCGAACAGCATGTGTCTCGTAGGTGAAGTTTCTTGTGCTAACATCTAAGCCTCAAATGTTACATTACAAGCGCCTGATCTCGGTAGCCTGTCTCGGGAATCTTCACCCCAAGCTAGAAGCTATGGAAATGACTCCTACCTATCAGTGAAAGGTCAGCGACTCCCCGTTAGAATGTACAGGTATCACTAATTCAAACACAAGGGCATACGCTCTTAGTGATCATCTAGAACACAAGAGGCTCAGCACAGCAGCACGGCCCACCCAGCAGCGCTGCCCACCCGGCTCCCGGCAGCACCGAGTGCCCGCTTACTGAATGCCTCTTCCGTGAGCTCCTCGCTCAGTCCATCTGTAGCGGAGACTGCTCCACCGATGCCCTTCTCTCCTTTCATGGCCTAGGGAATAAAGAAGCAAACCAAGCGTTCACATCAAACTTTCTAAATGAGAATGTTCCTGTGAAGTCCAAAATTGGAAGCTTCTCTTAGAAACCTTTATACTACTTTACGAACTCTTTCCGGATGACCTCCCCACCACACACCCAGCAGTTAGCGGCCAGGAGGGATGCGGTGGAAACGCCAAGCTTAGTGTTCCCAATTCCCAAATAAAAGTCAGCCCACCCAGCCAACTGGTGAGCTTCTGGCCCAATGAGAGACCCTGTCTCAAATAATAAGGCACCGGTGGACGGACGAGTCGTGTGCAATTTGCGTACAAGTGCATGCACACACAAAGGGTAGGCTCACATTTCCTCCTGGCCTGAGACCTCTCACACTGATCCGTCTCCTCAGGGAACACAGCAACACAGACCACCGCTGACTTTCCAACAATCCATACTCCATGAGCGCGGAGGCTCCTTAACCCAGAGTCTCGACTGTTGAAAGCTGCCCCTGGCCAAGGAGGCCAGGCCCCAGACTCATAACCATTTTGATCACCACCTAGCTGCTCAGGTTTGCAATCAACGAAGGAAACAACAAAGGCTTGGTATTTTAAATGCTCTAATTTAACACATTAAATACTACTGGAAATGTCACCTGCCGTAAAGCACTGTAAGTGACATAGTACACGGTGCGTGTCACCTACCTCCCTGAACTTCTGAAGGTACAGCTTCAGAGGCTCCACGTAGCTGTCGAAGCCTAGAGTGGACATGGCAAACAGAATGTCCTCGCCGTTGATTGTCTTCCGCTTCTCCTGGTGACACCTTTCGCTCGCCTCAGACGTTATGAAGCTTATAAATTCACTCACACATTCCTGAACACATTCTTTGGCATCTTTTGCGATCTGAAGAAAAGAAGCCTTAAGTAAATCTGTAGAAAGCATACCAGCTGCAAAAGCCAGGAGCCGCACGGAGCACACCCCACTACACTGGCACAGTCTCGGCAGCCCAGGCTAGGCTCTATGTAGACAAGGCTGACCTGAACTTTGGAAGATCTTCCTGCCTCCACCTGTCGTGCTGGGTCTACAAGTGTATTTTAAAGCCCAGGCCTTTGTGCGTGCAAGACAAGCCCTGAGCCCCATTCCTGGAGCTGTGAGGCTAAACTTTAGCCCTTAAATATCAATCTGTGTTGGTAACAGCCAACTTGGCGTCAGGATGAACAGAGCAAACATGTCTAACTCTTCACAGCACACAGAACTGGATGGCAAGGCCCCCACTGAGCCGTCTACCATCCCATCCGGATGCAAGCCGGATGCCCAGGAAGGCCGACTCCAGTGTCTGCACTGGGCACACAATAGGTTCAGGCTCAAAAGTACTCCTTTAGCCAAGCACTTCTATAACAGACCCCTCCCTAAAGTAAACAACAAAAATGGACTGGAGTTGGCTCAGTGGTTAAGAGGACGAGGGTTCAATTCCCAGCATCCACATGGTGGCCCCCAACCACCTATAACTCCAGTTCCAGGGGATCTGTTGATTCTCCTGGCCACCTCAGGCACCAGGCATGCATTTGGTGCACAGACATACATGCAGAAAAAAACACCCATATACATATGTAAGATGATTTTTTTAAAATGTTAAAAAAAAAAGAAAGAAAGAAAGAAAGAAACCTAAACACTAAATTCACGGAAGATTCAGAAAGGAGTAAATCTTGTTTGTTTTTAACTCCCGAGGCTACAACGTGCCTCGTATGGGTTGTGAGCGCTGCCTAAAGCAGGACACAGCCTCCCCATCGTCACGGATCGGTCTTCTCAGGACACAGCCTCCCCATCGTCACGGACCGGTCTTCTCGCCAACTTCTGTGGGCTGCCAGGCATGGTGGTAAATGCCTTTAGTCCTTGAGAGGCAGAAGCAGGCAGAGGCCAGCCTGGGCTACACAGCATGTTCCATTCCACCAGGCCAGCCAGAGCTATACAATAAGACCCTGTCTCAATACATACACACATAAACAGATAAAGCTCTGGGATCTAATAATGAAAACCAAATAGATCAATCAAACAATTCTAGAGCCACTTACAACAGCAGTGACACTCAAATGCCTTCCTGAAAAATTCTTCACTGGGTCCTGGCAAGACAGGTCAGTGGGTGATGGTGCTTGCCACCAACCCTGACCAGCAGTGTGATCCCCAGAGCCCAGGTGACAGAAGGTGAGAACTGAATTCTCTAAGTTGTCCCTTAGCCTTTCTACATGGTGTGTGTGTGTGTGTGTGTGTGTGTGTGTACACATCCATTTTACATGTGGAAAGAGTAAATGACAGTTACACAATGCACTGATGGAAAACAATAGACAGCAAGCCAAGTGTGTAATTCTTATTTCCTACAAGCACGTTAAGTTAGTTTTTTTTTTCCTAGCCCATATATAGAAAGTTGTCACAGCTGAAACATGCGATCAGTTTAACACGAGGCACTTCCCCGGCCCTCCTCACTCCAGGTCTCTAATGCTGGGTGGGTTTTTTACAGCATGTCTTTTTAGACCAGCCACATTTCAGCTGCTCGGTGGCCTCAGATGCCTGGGGTTTGGGTAAAAGACAGGGCAGGCATGAACAAGTCTGGAATAATTCCTCTGACCCAAGATGTAAGGAGGAAATTTCTCAGATCAGAACTGAGTGTGAGCAACATGTCAAAAGTATTTTACTGTAAGCTTCACTTTGAAAAGAACATTTATAAAAGTGATGGAAGAGAGATACAATAAATGAATACTAAGTAATGAAGTAAACAAGGCAACAGAAAGCGTGGGATCTCCTCCGGCCATGTGATAAATAAGACAGAGCTGAGGTTTGTCTATCTTATGACACAGGTCTCACTATGTAGCCAAGGCTGGTGTGGAACTTATGTAGCCCTTGAACTCCTGGCAATCCTTCTGCCTCAGCATTCCAAATGCTGGAATTAAAAGCATGTGTCACCACGCCTGGACAAGGAATGTTTTGTGGAAGGCATTCTAAGACAAAGCTACGGTGTGCCAGTTGAAGCCCATGTCATAGCTATTTGTATAAAAATGAAGAAAGCCGTTTCCAGTGTCACCCATCGTGGCTGACATTCTAGAGTATGGGGTGTGTGGGAGATGGGATGCGAGGACTCTATAAGACGGGACACTGTGCAGCAGCCAGGGTCAGAAGCAAATCGTTGCTATGCTGAGAGGCTGAGACTGCAGTCAACAGCTAGCTACCGATTGAACTATGCGTACATGTGTTTACAGTGTCCATTCCCCCTCCCTCCCCCTGCAAAGGAAAAGCCGGAGAAAGTCTCCTCTACGTTACCTTTCCTGTTTGAGGTATGGCATTTTTCATTATCCTAGCCACATTTGCAATTGGAAGATAAATATCTTGTTCTCTGAAACTTTCTTTTGAACCATTTGTATCTTCATGATCATTCATGCTGTCCTCAGTATCTAAAGAAAGTTTTTTAAGAATTAGGTTTAGGGGCTGGAGAGATGGCTCAGCGGTTAAGAGCACTTACTGCTCTTGCAGAGGACCCGGGTTCGGTTCCCAGCACCCACATCAGGCAGCTCACAACCGCCTGTTAAGTCCAGTACCAAAGGATCTGACGCCCTCTGCCTCCACAGGCAACTACACACACACACACACACACACACACACACACACACACACACACACACACACACACACACACACACACACACAGTGCACATAAGCTCACCCAGAAACACACATATAAGGAAAAAGAATGGTTTATAAAGCTTTTCATAATTCTTACTTCACCCTTGAAAAGACCATCTGTGATGGTCTAAAGCATGAGCCACGTGGCTCCTTACCCAGCGCTCCTTAGATAGCGTAACTGTTCTCTGCACATTTTCTTGGGGCTACAACTGACCCACTAATCTCATACCCAGTGCCTAGCAGTCGTTGCCTTCACTGTCATATAAAATCCCACCACCCATTCTTCACAAAGCTCTACTCCTCTCCCTGCAGCACCTTCCGAAGTGCCCCCGTTTCATGCGACACACCCTGGCTAGTCCACTTTGCTGGGTCTCTAGACGGTTTGGCCATTCTTTTTACTTCTCATTTCTTTCCCTACGAACCAGCTTTGTGTAACTGGGACTTGGTTCTCCAGAGCAGACCGGGCATGGAGCTCCGTGTGGAGTGTCTGACTACCAGGCATGAGGTCTGGGCTCAGTCCCCAGCAATGGTGGAGCCAGGGCTCATCCAGGGCCTAACTCAGCTATAAAACTCCGCCACTAACCTACACTCCTTACATATAGAAAAAAGTGTATCTAAGCCTCTATGTAAAGTTTATAAAGTATAAAACTCTAGGACTAACAAACTTCTTCATATAAAGTTTATATCAAATTTTATAGACTTGATAACTGACCCAATTGGATAATATAGATTCTACCAACACAAATCCCTTCACAGCTCCTAAAAATGTTAATGTTTAAATTTACAAATGGCACAAAAGCAAATTATTTCTAAGAATTCCCCTTATTTACTGCTTACAGGGAGTCAGTGATAAGTTTTTGTTTTTTTTTAAGCACCCTTATAGTAGAGCGCTTTCCAGAACTCAGCACTCTTCTGAAGACTATTTAATAGAGAAGGTGCTGTTCTCTTCTACCATCTTCAGAGTATCCGGATGGACAAGGGCCTCGCCCTCGCCTACAGCACGGGCTAGACCCCCAGCTGGCACATCTGCCTCTCCTTTCTCTCATCTCCCTTCTTCTCTCTTCCCCATTCCTTTTTTCTTTTAAGACTGGGTTTCTTTGTGAAGTCCCTGCCTAGTCTGAAAGCAGCTGTAGACCAGTCTAGCATCTCGCTCAGAGGTCTGCCTGCCTCTGCCGCCTGCGTTCTGAGACTAAAGTTGTGCACCAACACATCCAGCCTTTCCTTTTTATTTTGATAAACGGTCTCACACACTTGGTTAAGCCAGTCCTGAACTTGTAACCTCCTGCCTTAGCCTGCCAAACAGCTGGGACTTTAGGTCTGTGCCACTAGACCAGGCTCGTTTAGATTCCAGTGACCGAGGCATGTGACCGCTCACTCTGCTGTGAAGACACTGGTGACCTGAGGTCTGGCTCTAGCTGCGGCCTTACCATCGTGGGGCTGGATCACATAATGGCTTCCTCCGATGTAGTCTGCAGAAATCCCTAGCTGAGAAGCATCTGTGGTAGAGCTGTCGCCATCCATCTAAAGAGACAAAGTCTTTTAGAAAACAAGAAAAAGTCTTCAGAAAACAAGACCCTGCACTTCCTGTCACTGGCTGGACCAATTATATTTTTTGGTTACCTTACTGAAAGAAAACATTCTTGATTTGGGAAATGTTTCAATAATTTGCTAACTATTCAACATTCCTGTCCATCTTCCATATGTAATAATAAATTCAAGAGGAACAAAAGAAAATGAATCCACAGTATATACCTTTTGCCTTTCAACTACGTAACACTCAAACACCACACAGTAGACCTAAACCTGCCAGACACTTTTTCCTTACAATGCAGCTCAGAGTGAGCAGAGCAGTCCCGGAGGTCGGCCAGCCCCTCCCTCAGCTGTCCCAGGAGGCCTAGAGGCCTAGACTTAAAGTCCCATTTGCTCCTGCTGTGCACCCCCCTTTGCTGCCTCTGTGTCACCAAAGAGAAGTCACCTTTTCCCCCAGTGGGGTCTGATGGAGCTGGCAGCCTCCTGTCCTGACTTCCCAAAGTGGGGATGCCACGTACACGCCCCCATGCCAAGCTTCCCATCAGGGCTTGAATGAGCCTGAGTCTAATACAAGTATTTTCTCTTCCCCTGGCTCCTCGCACATTTTGATTCTTTAAAGAAAAGGAACTAAGAGGCCTGAGTCCAGACAGCACAAGTATAACCACAGACAAGAACAAGCCCCACAGAGACTGTTTATGCCTGTGGAGGTCTGAGGTCAACTTCAGCTGTCACTCTTCAGGGGCCAGACCTTGTTACGAGACAGTCTCTCATTGACCTGGAACAAGCCACTGAGGCTTGGCTGTCTCCAAACCCACCCCAGGCTGCGCACAGCATCATGGCTGGCCTTTTCATACGGGTTCTGGAGACTGAATTCAGAACCTCGTGTGGCAAATAATCAAGTACGTTATCTCTGCAGCCCTGACTGGTTTTTTGTCTTTTGCCTTCAGTCTCTTTAAGGCTATGAGAAACAAGAACTTTAAAACGAACACTCTGGGTAGGGGAAACAAACCACTGGCCCTGAACAGACCCTATTTCATGTCACCACAAGCGAACACAAGGCTGTATTACCCCCATGACAGCGAGCAGGTGGACTGTCACTGGCAAGCTGAACTAAGGCCTGGGAGCTGCGCGAGCACGCTGCAGCCCTCACTCCTAACAGAGCAGTTTCCATCTCTGTGGATTTGCTCCAACCCTCACATACCAGGCTAGTTTCCAAGTTTCCAGCATGGCATGTCTTCCATGCATCTGTTAGCTTTGATATCTGAATGAGCTGTAGACAGATATATTTCATAAATCAGAGCTGTCTTAAGGAGCCTATAACAGTCTCTGGAGATGCAGGGTCTCTGACCCGCCTGCTGGTTTCACTCATTTCTTTGTCCATGGGATAATTCTGCCCTCCCCTCCACAGAACACCAATGCACAGGCATGTCAGCCGTCACTCCAACAGAAGATGCTCCGTCTCTGACCACACATGCCATCCATGGATCCAGCAATGGCCTGCTGGCGGTGGAGAGATGCTCTAGCAGAGAAACGAGGGTTCACTGTGTTACAGGAAACACAACCAAAAGCGCTGTCTCAGAACCCAAAACTGGAAACAAGTCTCGACTGGTGAGGTCTGACGGTCGAAAGTCTTGGCTAAGTGGATGTCCACAGGATACTAGTCTTAAAGTTTCAGAGCAGAGTTTGTTCCAGGAGCAAGGTGGATCTGGAGATGAGCTGATTCATGAAACCAACCCAGGACACTAAGGCAGAAAGCTGATCCTGTCACCGCGCTAGAACTGGTGGTGAACGTGTGAATCGCCCACCCTAGCCTCTGAGCACACAGACAAGACCTTCTCACAGCTGTCAGAATCAGTGGCTGAGCTGTGAAGACTGCACTTGGCAAGCAGATACTACAGGCGCTGGCTTGCCTCTTCCTCTTCTAAAGCCGTCTTCTGTTTAACTGTGCGTGTCTTTGGTTCTGTCAACCCCACACCTTCTGTTCCTTGACTCTTTCTGCCATTAAATCCCATTCAAACTTTAATTCCAATATTCCCATCCCCGCTGGAATTCGTGATTTATCCTATTCTGAAATCTCCAAACATTTAGCATCCACTTAGTTGAGGCCAGCAACAGCAGATATTCCTGCAGATGACAGCCTAAGCTCTGGGTCTTTCAGTGTGCTACTGCCTGCCACATGTGAGGAACTGGGGGGGGGGGGGGGGGGGACTTGTTATACGGTCTAGGGGTTTGTTTTCCTCTGAAATTTTACGGAGGAGTGCAGATGAAAGTCAGCCAACAAACAGTTCAGACTAGGCGGTCAGTAGTTATTGGCCCACGCTTTGTGTGGTCATCTAACAGTAACACAGATAAAGGCTCTGTCCTCATCCTGCAGAGAAAACAATTATTTCACAATCTTGGGACAGGTGAGGGGTGCAGAGCGGTCTATGTGGGCCTAACTTGAGCAAGGTGGGACGAGTGGAAGACTTGCTCAGAGGGCTGGTGCATGGATCAGGAGACAGCTGGAAATTCTGAACAGGCTCTAACGGGAATATTCCAGGTTGTTATAGGTTTAGCATTACGTGTCTATCTATAATCTGTATCTACATCTATATCTATATGCATACACATGTACATATTACTTAGTATTGTTAAATGTTTATATAAATAATGACAGTCAACCAATTGCTAATGCTGTCAAGTCCTAAAAACACAGAGGTTTTGCTAATCCCTTATTCCAAAGGGGCTTGACTAGACTAGTCTGAGGGGGCACAGGAAAGGTCCATTAGGAGATGGCATTTAGCCAGCAGTGGTGGTGCACGCCTTTAATCCCTGCACTCAGGAGGCAGAGACAGGCGGATCTCTGAGTTCAAGGCCAGCTGGTCTACAAAAGAAGTTCCAGGACAGCCAGGGCTACAGAAAAACAGTTTTTTTTTTTTTAAGATTTATTTATTATTATATGTAAGTACACTGTAGCTGTCTTCAGACACACCAGAAGAGGGCGTCAGATCTCATTATGGATGGTTGTGAGCCACCATGTGGTTGCTGGGATTTGAACTCAGGACCTTCGGAAGAGCAGTCAG
>BDUI01000009.1:1712805-1734108 GCA_002335545.1 Apodemus speciosus
GGGTGGGTGGGACGATGCTTCAGATAGAAGAACTAGGAAACACTGCCGGGTTGATAAACTAAGCAGTTATCTTATGGACAAGAGCTACCACAGGGGGATTCTTAGTGAAAAGAGCAGGGTATCACCCAGCACAGAAAAGGGGGGGGGGGCAGAAGGGTGTGTGGCACTGTCGCCAGGGCAGGAAGTGGGGTACGATGATCCCCAGCACATGTTCAGAGCTTACACTGTGTGCATCCGAGGCACTTCCTAGCCTGTGGAACTGAGGTTCCGGTCATCTCACTGAGTTAGGTCCAGCCACTGTGCTATCTAGCTGAGCTGAGGATACTGCTCTTTAACTATAATGCAATGATGCATTTTATTCTGATTTTACAAACATCAACATTAACCCATACTGATCCCGTGAATACAGGAGACGGACAGTAGTGCAAACACTGGTTTTCTGAGCACTTCTAAATCCCTCAGGAGGTGCTCGTGGCCCTATGCAGCAGCTTCAGAAACAGCTGTGGGCCAGCGAGACAGCTCAGCAGGGAGACTTGCTTGCCCCCAAGCCTAACAACTGCAGTTCCAAACCTTGAGCCCTCAAGGCAAGGCGAGAACCCAGTTCCACAAGCTATCCTCGACCCCACCTCATGCCTGTCACCTCAAACACAAAAGCATCAACCTCCTGTCCTACTGTCTTTTCAAATCTCCTCTCCAGGCACAGAGACCTTTGCTCCCATATATAACCTACCCTCCTCCTTGCTCTTTACCTTCTGAGCATAAGAAACAGTATCAGGAACCTGCATCTCTACAGTATTTTCAGCCCCACCCACTTCCTTATTCTCACTCACACGTGCGGCTCATTACACACACAGCGTGTGTCCTCCTGGCTGTGAAAAGCCCCCTTCCCCCCCACCCCCCCACCCCCGCTCTCCTCTCGCTGCAATGCACGGTTCTCACTCAGCGGTCCATCCCCTAGTGCATGCTTCGAACCTATGCCAATAAAGCCTCTCTGAGGGCCTCCGGTGGCCTGCCAACCTGATGGTCCCCACCTGTTCCACTTCCCTTCTCCCTAGACCTCCAAACAGCAGCCTTACTCTATCCCCTAATTGTCAGTTTCAATGCAAGGTTGTTATTTTCTCTTTCTTCCTCCCCTTCTGATGAACTCATTAAATGTTACCTCTGCTCTCAGAAACAGTCAATTTACAGTCGCCGTTTCCCGGCCACACAAGCATCCATTAATGAACTCTAAGACACTGGGTGTAAGACATCTCTCCTCTTCCTGCAACTCTAATAGAGCACCACATCTACTCCTCTGAGCTAACTACACCTACACTGCTTCCAGTCTCCACCTGGATCTGCCCCACGGGACCACCACCTAGGCCTGTCAAGACTAAGTCACCAAAAATGCTTCCGCAAGATCTCGTGCATCAAATCCAAACCTCCTTTTCATAGCTTTACAAGAAGGTTCCCCTCGTAACCTCACAAATCCTTAGTACTGACTAGAGTACGTGCGGAGTACCACCAAATAAACTCGGGCCTCATTTGCAGAGTGAAGCTACGTGACTCATAGGAACTGTGCCCTGCCTGAGGTCACAGATACCACAGCAGGGCCAGAGCCAGAAAACGAGAAACCAGCCAGGTGGGAGGTCATCACAGCCATTTTCCTGTGAAATCCCCATCTGGAAAAAGTGCCTGTCCCCACCTCCAAGCCTCTGGCTCACTGGGGTGTCCAGGCTTTCGCTCTGGGTGACACCCTTGACCTGTCACATCCCACCATGTTTAGACCCTGTTTAGGCCAGGAGGATCCCTCCAGAGGTCCCGGGTCAACCACACCCCTCTTCTGAGCCGAGTGAGCAGGGAGATTCAGTCTGTTCCATTTGGCACATACCACATTCACTTTCAGTAATACCTGGCCAGCTGAGCAGCCAGCCAGCCAGGTGGGCAGGCTCTTTACCAGACAGACCGTCTCCCTGGCACTGAGGGGGCCCATAGGAAGAGAGCATGAGCCACTACCTAACAAGAGGTGAAGGGACTTAGCACAGGTAGTCTGCCTAGACTTAAGAATCACTACACAGCCCTCTCCAATATATCAGCTATCCTTTAACCTTTAACTTTATACACAATTAACCAAAACATAAACATACTTACTGTCATGAAATACTGTCAGAATTCTGTATCAGTGGTTTTCTCAAATACCTGTCAAAAAGGTGGTGGATCCTTATCCAATTTTAACCTAAAAGACAAACACACCAACGTCTATTAATAGTAAGTGTATAGACTATAGGCTTTCTTAAAATTAAAGAGGACACAGGTCATCTTACCTGCTATACTTAATCAATGGAGGGTAAAAAGTTAATTCTACAGGGAGGGGGGAAATGGCTTTCTACCGTAACCCCGAATTTGCTTTAATAATCAACATTCATCACAATACTCCCAATAAGGGACAGATTACATAGTATGCAAGAGACTGAAAGCTACATTATAATCTGACATCTAAATTTCACGAAATATTAATACCAATGACAGAAATACCCTACTCATAAACTTGAATTTTTGAGGATGGCTTTTTTAAAGTGTTTCAGAGATGTACACATTTTTAAACTGAAAAGGAAAGAAACATGTCAGACTATAATGCGCTGAAATTATCTTCTGCTCTGATGGAAAAAAAGACACCCACGGCCAAGAGGACACACCAAAACAAACAAATCCACAGGGCCTGGATAGTTTTGAAGAGCCATCACCATGAACTGAAACTGCATCCAGACAGCACTGTCTCACTGGAAGGCATGAGGCGCAGAGCAATGACAGCACTGAGACCTTCTTTGCTGGGTCCCCCCTTTTTTTCCCAAAGGAAACAATTAAATAGGAGGGAGGTGCAAACCAAACATTCTTTCCATGCTCATTTTACAGGAAGGACTTCTGATTCACACCTAAGCATGAAGTGTAGTACACAGCAGGGGAAAAAAAGGGCTGCTGAATTTTAAAAACCAGCATTTAAAAGGGCCCTGGCTGCAAAGACTGCCTAACATTGTTAAAGTCCTAAAATTACCCTATATTGCCTTCCCATATACGTCCGTTTTCTAGATCCAGAAGTGTTCCTGTAGCTTTAAAAAGTGTGTCTGAACACAGAAGCACTGGAGACTGCGTATGTTTACGTATTTTGCTTAGAGTGGGTCTGGGTCGAGAGCCTTAGCAACCCAAATAGTTGGTACGTATATATTTAACTTTAGCCCATTAAGAATAAAAATCACTGTATCTCTTCATATGGAAAGCATTTTCCTACGGGCAGGTTATAATCTGTGGAACAGCTCAAGGGAATGCATACATCTGCTTGATGTCTGAAGAAATGCAAATCTGTATCCAAGAAAAGCAGTATTCCCTTCCTCCAACCTCCTGCCTTTGGCATCGACAAACACAGCTTTGCATCGATAGAATCCTTAAATTAAGCTACAAAGAACAGTGCAGAGGAAGAATAATTTGCCTTTTAAAAGGAATTCCTGTTAAACTCTCAATATCTCATCCGTAATGCTCCAATTTATTAATGCCACTACTACTGACCAGTTAAGCCATCACTTTCTGTTCCTTACTGAGAGCTGAAGCCACCCGGGTGATCTGTGGCACCATACAAAAAAACGAGGGTCTGTGAAGATTAGCGGGATGCCATTTTTTTTAAAGGTCGACTGCTACCTAACCTTGCCTGAATCAAACAGCCCCGTTGTAGACTTAAGGCACGAGAGGCCGATCTGCGGGTGCTCGGTCAATTCTTTGTTCTCGCAGACCCTCCCGCCCCCCCAGCACGGGTGACTGAAACCACCCGTGCAACCTCCAAGGCTCCCTTCCCACCTTCGGGGCAAGTCCGGGGCGAGCCAGCCGCCAGATGGCTGCATGCTTGTAGGCGCGGAGCGGGCCAGGGGCCCGCCAGGCCGCTCGTTCCTCGCGGGGACCCGCCGCCTCGGCTCGCAGGTGCCCCGGCGGCCCCGCGGAGCGCATCCCCCCCCGCCCCCCGCCGCCCGCGCCCAACGCCCGCCGCCGCCGGGATGCGGGAGACAAAGCGGCCGCTCCGGGGCGCCGCGTTCCCCGCCCGCCGGCTCCCCGGACAAAATGGAGCCGGCCCGGGGCTGCCGCCGCGAGAGCCCCGCAGCTGCCCGGCCCGGCCCGGGTCGGGCTCGCGGCCCCGCGCACAAAGCGCCCGCCGCCCCGCGCCCGGCCCGGCTCGGCCGGGCCCGAAGCACAGCGGCCTCGCCCGGAGGCCCGGCCCGCCCGAAGGCTGCGGACTGCGAGTGCCCCCGACCGCCGCGGCGTTGGCGGCGGGGACGGCGCCGGGAGGAGACGGACATTTCATTCGAGCTAAAGTGGAGTCGGTTTAGGAGCGATCATTGGCCGAAGCGAGACACAAACCTCCAATGCAGCCCTGGTTGGCTCCCGTCTCCAATCGGCTGTTTGGTTGGACAGAAAATGGCTGCGAAGGAACCAGTCCCAGCGCGGAGCTCCACTTCCAGGACTCGGCCTCCCCTCCCTCCGCCGCAGGCCGCTTCCCTCTGCGTGACACCCTCCCTCCGCGACGCCCGCGCCCGAGGCCCCGCCCTGACCCCGCCCCCAACCCCGCCCCGCCCGGGAGCCCTTCCTTAAGCGAGGCGCGTGGTCCGTAAAAGCGCGCGGGCGGGCTCTGGATGCCCGTTCATCCCCTGCGGCAGGGCTTCGGAGCGGCTTGTGTGCTCATCCCCGGCTCCGTGCGGAACGGGCTTGCTCCGGCCTCTTTCTCCTTCCAACTCCTCCTTCCTCAGCCAGCGTCTCGCCCGCCTGAGTTCAGCCCCGGAGGGGATCTACAGAATGCTTTAGGCACCCAGTGTTTTCTAGGTCTCCCTCCAAGCCACTTCAGGCACACAGCGTTCCCTCTCAGTCACAGAACAGGGCTGTTAAGTCATTTTAGCACGCCATTCCTTTCCTCCAAGTTTAACAGGTCGGCTGGACCAGCAGATCACCACCCTGTACTCCGGTGCTAGATCTGCCCTACCAAGTTGGCTTATGACCTAAAGTGCTCATTTCCCAACCAGGTAACACTAGGCTGCAAAAACTCATGACATCTGTGTATGTAAGGCCTTCCCTGTCGGCCACACTGAAATCTGGATCGAATGTCCGTTGGCTTCCATTCTCCCTTATGGCGGAGATCAAAATGTTCTGCACGGCCAGCCACTGCAAGATGCATGCACCTGGATAGGCAGAAAACTATTGTCCTAGGACTTACATGAATAAATAAGACTGAAAGTTCTAGGTCAGCCTGAGATACAGTGAGACCCTGTCTTTAAACATAACAGTACAGGTGGGTCAGGCAGGTGCACGCCTTTAATCCCAATATTAGGGACACAGATCTCAAGGCCAGCCTGGTCTACAGAGTTCCAGGACAGCCAGGACTACACGGAGAAACCCTGTCTCAAAAAACAGAAACAATAGTAGTAATAATTATAGAAGGCCCTGGTGTTGCTGCTTAAGCCTTTTAATCCCAGTACTGGGGAGACACAGACAGGAAGACTGGAAATTCCGGGCTATCTTGGGCTCCTTAGTGCGCGTGTTCACATCCAGCCTGGGCTTCATAATCACACTGTATCTCAAAATAAAAAAAAGTGTGTGGGTATGTATTACATATAAGTGTGTGTGCATAAAGTACCCAGAAAGATTGAGAAAGATGTTATTTATTGAGATCCCACTGTGTCTAGAATAACAAGGAGGCAAGAACAAATGAGACCTTCTCAGTTATTTCAAGAGGAGTAAGGGGCACTGGAGAATCTACCTGAATTCTAGGACACCCTCTTCCTCTTCTTCCTCTTGTTCTGGTTTTGTTTGTTTGTTCCAAGACAGGGTTTCTCTGTGTAGCCCTGGCTGTTCTGGAACTCACCCTGTAGATCAGGCTGGCCTGGAACTCACAGTTCTGCCTATCTCTGTCCCCCCAGTGCTGGGACTAAAGCTGTAGGCCACCACCACCTGTGGGCCCAGGAGCCCTTCTTACTAGCTAGATTTACCCCACTAGTATTTCCTTTTTTAAAAAAAAAAGATTTATTTATTTTATGTATATGAGTACACTGTCATCTTCAGACACACCAGAAAAGTGCATCAGATCCCATTACAGATGGTCATGAGCCACCATGTGGTTGCTGGGATTTGAACTCAGGACCTCTGGAAGAGCAGTCAGTGCTCTTAACCCCTGAGCCATCTCTCCAGCTCCTGTTATTTCCTTATAACAGAAATAATACTACCAGGGCTCATTGCAATTTATATATCAAAAGACCTAATAAAGGTTAACATTTTAAATTTTTGTTTACTCAGTTTGTTTTTTGAGATGTTTCACTATATAGTCCAAGCTGGCCTTAAACTCAAGATCTGCCCTTCCCCTGCCCCTGCCCCTGCCCCTGCCCCTGCCCCTGCCCCTGCCTTCTGAGGAACTGAGCATATGCCACTGGTGTTTATATTCGTCCAGTTCTCTTGAGGTAGGCAGACAGTCATTCACACACACAATTATATATATATATATGTGTATGTGTATGTGTATGTATATGTATATGTATATATAATCCCACATATATGAGCAAATAAGTTCCATATATATTTATGGGACTTATTAGAGTGGCTTATAGGCTAGAATCCAGTCGTTGTCCAGTCCATTAGCTGGGTGTCTCATCTGGTCCTCAGTATATGCTGGAGTCTCAAAGAAGTCGGCTCTAACACCAGCGAAGGGATGGACTCGCCAGACAGAAAGCAAACAATGCCTTCTTCCATATCCTTTATATAGGTTGTCAGAAGATGTGGCCCAGATTTAAAGTGTACTTCCCCACCTCAAAAGGTCCAGATTTGGGGTGGGTCTTCCCACCAGAGATTATTATATCAAGAAAAGTCCCGCAAAGGTGTACCTAGATGCTTGGGTTCCAGCTAAATCCAGATGTAGTCAAGGTGACAACCAAGACTAGCCATCACTGTGTATCAGTCAGGGTTCTCTAGAGTCACAGAGCTTAGTCTGTCTATATTAAGGGAAATTATTGTGATGACTTACAATCTCTAGTCCAACTAACCCAACAGTGGGCAGCCGTGGTTGGGAAGGCCAAGAATCTAGTAGCTGCTCAGTCCCACAAGGCTAGTGGTTTCAACTGGCCGCCAATATAAGCTGGAGTCCTGAAGAGGTGGGTTCCCACAGATGTGCAGGCAAGTAAGAGCAAGCAGGAGAGGAATGAGCCTTCCTTCTTCCAAAAATGTTCTTATATAGGCCTTCAGCAGGAGGGGTGGCCCAGATTAAAAGTGTGTACCACCACTCCTGGATCTGGGACTTGCTTTCTTCCAGGCTGACCTCAAACTCAGAGATCTCCTTACCTCAGTCTCCTGGGATTAAAGGCCTGGGACTACCTTGCC
Organism: Apodemus speciosus; assembly: GCA_002335545.1. Taxonomy (NCBI): domain Eukaryota; kingdom Metazoa; phylum Chordata; class Mammalia; order Rodentia; family Muridae; genus Apodemus; species Apodemus speciosus. Next base: position 1,720,183 of record BDUI01000009.1, read on the forward strand.
TGGCCCTAAGCTTTTCATGGCCACTGCCTCAATCTATAAGCCAAGAATCCAGGTCAGAAACTTGTGTCTTCCAGCCTCAAGATCTGGGTCACGGGTGAGCTCTCCAATTCTGGATTGTAGTTCATTCCAGATAGAGTCAAGTTGACAACCAGGAACAGCCATTACACAGTGACAATTCTATCATAGCATGGCCTCCATTTCTAAACCCAAGTCTGCCCTTGCCCCCCTCAGTCCTTTTTATGTGCTGAAGCCCAGGAAGTTATGGCTTCTGCTTCTCTCTCCTGTCGCAGACATACCATTCTCTTAGCCCACCTCACCACCCTCTGGAACCCCTGGCCTTGACACACACACACACACACACACACACACACACACACACACACACACACAGAGAGCTCTTACCTCAAGATCCTAAGCTGTTCCTTTTCACTTCTGAGTTTTCTGTCTCCAAAAACCAAATTTCCCTGATCTTTCCTCTAAAGTAGATCCCTCGTTCTGGAATATGGTAGCACTCATCATGCTACCAATTTCAACACCTAAGAAACCAAGGCAGGAGGATTTCTAAAAGTTTGAGGACAGTCTTTGATGTCTCCCTCTCCCTACCAAATTGACAGCACAACAATATCACTTTTTAAAAAAATACATACTAAAAGGAGCCCCTCCTCATAAAGCTTCCATCTCCTCCAATAACATTACCTGAGGCCTTTAACAGATATATTTTGGGGGACCCTTGAGCTCCAAATTACAATGAGTAAGTTTCACTTCTTCCCTTTCCTAAAAGCAGTTCCCTCTCCCAGGCTCCCTCCCTGACCTCCCGTGCTGCCACCTTGGAGACAGGGAAAGAGCTTCCCAAGTGAGCCTTAGGTGGAGCACAACCCCACTGATAGCTTATGCCACCGCCTAAGGCCTGGCTAATAGCCCCAGAGCCACAGCCACTTGCAAATTATTTCCCCAGAGACACTGAGATAGTAGTGTTTGCTGTGACACTGGGGGATGACGGTTGCAGAGCAGTAAGTAATCAACACCATCTACCTAACAGCTTGAAATGGCTGAAGAGCGTGACACAAACCAAAAGATCCTGCTACCAACTGAAAGTGGCTGTAAGTGGTCTATATGTGTGTATGTATGTATGTATGTATGTATGTATGTATGTATGTATTGAGACAGGGCCTCAGTTTGTAGCTTAGGTTGGCCTCAACCTTGAGGTGCCCAACCCTGTCTTCCTAAGTGTTAGGATCACAGGTGTGCACAACACCGTGCTGAACCATTGTCTTCACACTTGTTCATTTGTACATGTGTATGTTCTGTCACCGTGGCATGTATGTAAAGGTCCAGAGGTCAGCTTTCAGGACTCAGTTCCGTCCTCCCACCACGTGGATGCCAAGGCTCAAACTCAGGTACCAAACTGCCTTTACCAGATGAACTGCCACGCTGGCCACGAAACATTTCTTTTCTTTCATTTTTTTTTAAACTTGTAATTGAGTCTTTGTGAGTTTCACATCACGCACCCCAATTCCACTTGTCTTCCTGTCCCTTCATACCTGCCTTCTGCCCTTGCAGCCTCCTCTCAAAAAGAAAAAAAAGAAAAGAAAAACTAATTAAAAGTAAAAATCTCACATGGCACCTGTAGTGTGTCCCACAGTACACCCTTTTGCCCACACCTCTTTATTTGCAAATGGTCATTGCAATGAGTCATTGGTCTGGTTCAAGGCCTCTGGCTTCTGCTACACCATCAACATAGGATCCCCAAAAGGACTCCTCCTGGCTATCCTGCTGTTGCCCTTTGTCATTGAGATCCTGCAGGTTGGGTTCTGAAGAATCAGCCCCTTCATGCACTCCTGAAGTCCATAGATTGGGTAGATATTGGGGTAGACCAACTCAATGCCCTGGATCATAGCTGAGTTGGTCAGGGCGCCGTCTCTCCGGAGTCCGTGCCGCCAGCATCAGCTCTCCTGATTTTTCCAGGTGAGGGGTGGGAACAGTTCTCTTCCTTGCATCAACCAGCAAGGAGAATGGACAGCTCTCCCTCACCCACAGCACTGCACAGCTGGTCAGCTTATGGAATCAACATGGCCCCAGGAGGCAGCTCAGCCCAGCCCAGGGATGTCCATATGGCCTTTAGTGGTAACATGGGCCACCGGCCACCCACAAGGACCCCTGCTGCGGCAGGGCCACAGACCCAGACATGGTCCCCAGAGGCAGCATAGGCCAACATTATTACCATGGCTTCTGGTGGCAGAGCAGGCTCTTCATGCCAGGCTCTCATCCTCACCACAGTGGTGTCTCCAGCTACCTCTCTTCATAGTATACAAACCACTCCACTTCTCTCTCTCCCATCTCCCCACCACATGATCGCTCATGATAGTGGCTCTCACCCGCCCACCCACCTCATCTGCTTACCATTCTTATTGAGTCCAGAGCCCTAAGATGGAGGCACAGAAACAAGCCTGTTGCAATTCTGCTACATTTAATCTCTGTATCAAACCCACTGAGCAGGGTCTCTGTTTTGCTCCTCCTTCCGAGAGACGTGAATAACTGCTGTCAAAATCCTACAAAGGCCAGATGTCTGTACTTCTCCCACACTGCATCCTCGTACAATGCCCTTTAAGCACAGTCTAGACACTCCTATCCTCTTGGGAAAGACCCACGGTCACATCCTTGAATGTTAACAGACCCTGGGAACCATTTACCAGAGAAGCATTCATTCTTCTTGTCGCTCTTCTGAGTTTCTGTTCCAGGAACAGATGCTGGAATTCTTGTTGAAATTTCACATCAAGGTGTCAAAAATGCAAAGCTAATACGCACTAAGAATCTCCTCTCTGTTGCACCAATGTCTGCACTCCAGGACAATAGCAAACCTCTTAGGTAAGAATTCTAAGTAATTCATTTCAACAGAGATGGGGAATTTCGGGTGTGTTCGGTACTGTCTAATTTCTCTGCACCTCCCAGGGTTCTGTATCAAAATTGAGCAGGTCCAGCTTTCAACAAAACCCATGAGACACCAGCCTGCTTCCACCTCTTCTGTTAAGAACCTTGCGGCTCCCTAAGACCCACGTGGAAAAATCCACAAACCATTTCTTTGTTGCGGGAAGTATTAAAAGAACGAATCCTGCACGTTCCAGCGCTTGTGCCTCTGCTCCTGCAGCCTGGCTGGCCACACACTGATGAGCAGTGGCTGACCTGTTTTTATCTCGTGGAGACTCTCACTCAGAACTCCAGTCTCTCTACCTAGCTTGCTAGGTTCCCACTGGCGAGCCGCTGCCACGCCAACCCTGAGCTTCAAATCCCCCATGGCTTTTGTGCAGCACCTCAGACAATTCCACACTTGGCCCCCATACCTTTCTCTCTTGAACCCAGATGAGCCACTGTGTGAAGGAAAACACAACACAAACTTAGTTCAGAAACAATGGTAACTCAGTCTCTGGGTGCAACATCTAAATCCTAATCTTGTAAGTCATATTAAAATCTGATCCCTCTGGTGGTGAATCTTTGTGGATCAGCCATGATACTAGGAAACTCTAGCAGCTACATCTTACCCCTCTGCTGTCCTGGKTCCAAAGAGGACCTAACTCTCTCCTGCTTTCTTGTTTCCTTGGTCCAACCCAGAAGTCCCGTCTACTCACCCAGTGATTGGCTCCTTTATTCATTAGGGGATTGGTTCACAAGAACAGCATTAGTTCCATTCACATTTCTTAATGTGGTTTTTTGTTGTTGTTTTTTTTGTTTGTTTGTTTGTTTTTTGTTTTTTTTTGTTTTTTTGTTTTTTTTGTTTTTTTTTGTTTTTGTTTTTTTGTTTTGGTAGGGGTGTCTTTGATCAGTCTGTTGAAACAGAATCCCTGAGATTCGGCAATTTACAGTGAACAAGTCTACTGTTCCATCCCTCTGACTGGGAAGCCCCAAATCAAAGGATTTAGGCTGTATCTGAGGTCTCTGGTAAGCACCTTCTTTATCTCGTAAACAAGGCCTGTAGGGAAGAGGAAAGAGACACAGAGGGTGCCACCATAGCTTTTCTAACAAGCCCACTCTAGAGATGATCACATTCGCGTTTGTGAGTGCAGAACCCACGACCCTAACCACCTCTTCAAGGATGCAGCTCTCAGTACTGTTGAGAATTAAATGCAGAAGCTGGACTTTCAAACCAAAGCAATGGGCCTGGAATTACATTTTAGTGATAGAACATTCTTATCCCCCAAGAGAGAACAGTGAAAAACAATGGCATTTATCCTCAGGTCTCTGGCTTGGGAGCATGAGTGGGTGGCAGGTAGAATCTGGAGTAGATTTGAGAACCCTCCTGTCATACTCTACCAGCTGAGTGCTCTGGGGTCCACAGGCTACATATGCCTGTGGTGGTTAGAATAGGTATGGCTCCCACACACTCATGTGTGTGAAGGCGTGGTCCATAGGGAATGGCACTGTCAGGATGTGTGGTCTTGTTGAGGAAGTGTGAGCTTTGAGGTCTCATATGCTCAAGCCATGCCCAGGGTAGAGGACGGTCTCCCGCTGCTACTGGAGGGAGATGTAGAACTCTCAGCCCCTTCTCCAGCACCATATTGTCTGCAAGCTGCCATGTTTCCCATCAGGACAGTAATAGACTAAACCTCTGAAACTGTAAGCCAGCCCCAATGAAATGTTTTCCTTCACAAGTTTCCTCTAGCTAAGACACTGCCCGTGTACCTTTGTTTCTTTATCTGCAGACTGACGGACTTCTTCACCCACTTCACTTACTGAGCTGTTGGGAGCATTAGGTAGCATACAGGGCTTAGAGTGAGTGGCCCTGGCTCTCAGAAAGACCGCCAAAACCATTAGTTATTTGTTGCAGTGATTGAGATGGCAATGAGTGAAGAGGTTATTAAGACCAAAAATAACTGCGTACTCAGGAGGTGTAAGCTTTATTAATATTTCTCCACTACAGCAGAATCATGTCATCCAGTAAGGATTACCTAGCTTAACCAGTTATGGAAGTAATTTATGTGCTCCTTGGTAATTAACACTGTAAATCTGAGGTGCCCGAGGGAAGGAATGAGAGAGCAGTACGTTTTAATAAGGACTCTGGGGAAGGGATGTAGAGGGGATGGGAGCTGAGGCTGAACTTGGAGGGAATGAACTACAGCAAGCATCAGAGGCCAATAACACGCCTCCTGCTTTGTGTATCAGGTAGCCCCTGGGATGCTAATGGTACTGTACTGACTATTTCAGGCCTCTTCCGTAAGCACAAACACTTCAAAATGGAAAGGGAACTTCACCGTAGTGTTTGAGTGAGGGTCCTACAGAACTCAGCTTTCTCCAGGATGGGCATGGCTACATGATTTGTGTTATCAAATTATTATTATTTTTCTTTTTGAACCTTCCCTTCCTTTTCTTTCTCCTCGTCGTGGTGCTGGGGGTTGAACCCAGGGCCTCACCCCACCCGCCCCAGCTCTCCTCTGCCTTTCTGCTACCCCTTTCTACTGGTCTCCGAGCACATTCTTGGTTTGCCTAATGGTAATCCCTGCCGGGGAGTTTTAGCCACTCACACCTCACCCCTGCCATTTGCTTGACTGGCTCCTAGGTACTCTTCCAAATTTCGGTTAGATAACACTTTGTGACGATTAATCCGGGAGTGTCAACTTGATTGGATTAAGAGATCCTTTAGATTAGCAGAGCACTTCTTTGAGTATGTCTGAGGGTGTCTGTGATTTCCAAAAAAGGATCAGATCAATCATAAGGGCTTTGACCTCCAGAGGTTTAATACATTGATAGATTCTGTTGTGACAGGAAAAGTTCATGAACCCCCAAAAGACCACCAAGGAGCTGAATCCGATGTAATAGCATTGGGGTCTCTTTCCTCAGGCTCCAGCTTGGGCTCCCGCCAACTCTGACATGGCAGAAAGGTAGAGCCCGAGCCTAGTTTTAGGGGAGCAGTTATGTAGGCAAGAGGGGGGTATCTAGCCTGGCACACATTGGGGGAGCCATTATGGCCTTTAACATAATTGGCTGGTGCTGGGAGCCAAACCATAAACTTAACTTGTTTTCCTCCTGAATGGTGGTTGTTAGGAAATGAAGTGTTGGACCGGCTTGTAACCTGGAGGTGCAGATTTTTAAAGGATAACCTGGAAATTGGTGTTAGACACAGGTCTTGTTGAGGGTAACCTGGAAACTGGTGCTAGGTACTAGCCTGCTAGTTAACTTGAGTTCAACCTTAGGTCAGGTTCTCTAAGATGGAGTCTGCACCCGAAAGATTTGGTCTCTCAACTCAAACTTTTTTTTTAAAAATTTTGAGACAGGATCTCACTATGTACTCTGGGTGGCCTGGAACTCACTATGTAGGCCACACTGGCCTGAAACCCATGGAGATCCTCCTGCCTCTGCTTCTCCGGCTCTGGAGCTCATGACACATATTAATTAATGTGAGTAGCTTTCCTCCACCGTAAACTGCCTCTGCTGTGCTCCAGCCTTGCCTTGAGTCTGGGAGGAACAGAGCCAGCTGGGTGTTGACTGGAGCCTCTGAAACCAGTAGCAAAGGAAGTGTCTCCTCCCTGAAGCTGTCACAGGCATTCTGTTACCGTGATGGCGAAGATGAGGGACACCTCCAGAAAGCTTCCTTGGCCCCAAGCCATGAAATGGCATCCATTATTTTTTTTAACCACCGTTTACCTTTCTTTGAGTTGTAATTATCTATCTATCTATCTATCTATCTATCTATCTATCTATCTATCTACTTATGCAATTATTCTTTTTTTTAATTTATAATTTGTCTTGCTGTGTTTTGGTTTTGGCCTTTTGAAAGAAAATCCTTATGTAGTCCTGGCTGTCCCAGAACTCCCAATATAGACCACACTTGCCTCAACTCACAGAGACCCGCCTGCCTCTGCCCTCTGCGTGCTGGGATGAAAGACATCCAACCACCATGCCTGGCTCTTCTTTTAGCTTTTGAGACAGACAGCCCAGTGAAGCTGGGGCAGGTCTCAAAAGCCCAGGACAACACTGAACTTTTTACATTTCCCACAGTCAAGGTTATAGGCACGTGCCACCATGCCAGGCTGGGACTGTACCGCTATAAATTTTGTTGAGCTAGACACTGTCTATCTTTTTAGTTTTTCTTTTATCACTATATCTTCTCTCCCCCCATGCCTGGAATAGTGTGTGGATCAGAGCTGAATGACATTTATCAAATAAAAGAGTTATTGAATAAATGACCCCTGCCTTCTGCCCAACTTCTCCAACCAGCACTACAGAGTCCTGTCCATCCCTAGGACCCTTATGGTACGAGACCTCCCCCCCCCCCCAGCACACCTGTGCTATGACATTAAGTTCTTTTTAAAAAAAATCACTGGGCAGTGGAGGCACACGTCTTTAATCCCAGCACTTGGGAGGCAGAGGCAGGCTGATCTCTGTGAGTTCAAGACCATCCTGGTCTACAGAGCAAGTTCCAGGATGGCTAAAACTACACAGAGAAGCCATGTCTCAAAAAAAATCAAAATAAATAAAAAGATAAATGTAAATAGAATAAGTCACTCATTCACTTATTTTATTCTGAGGAGTCCCTGGGTCTATGTAACGGCAATGAAGGTTCTTCTCCACCTGCCGCTTCTCAGCGACATAGCTGCTGCCTTAATCATCCCCTTAAGATAGCACCTTCTTGGCTGGGACAGCTCCCCTCAACACTGGAGGACATATTCCTGGCTTCTACCAGGCGACTACTGACATCTTTGCTACCTGTTTGACCTGACCTCTAAAAACAAACCCAAGTCCTGGCCCAGCCTTAGACTGACCCCCAAGAATTCCCCTGTCTCCCAATCTCTCATCAGAGAAACATGTAGAGGTTTTGCCTTCCAAAAGTAGCTCAAACCTGGACCTATTTCTAGGAACTCTTTTTTCACGCCTATATGGTTTAGGTGTGAAGTATCTCTCTAATACAGCTATACATTATTAATATTTAACATTTTATTCTTAATTATGTATATATGTGACAGAGGAAAGCGGAGTGCAGGCATGGTACAGGTGCCCTCAGAGGGCAACGTTGGGTGTCGGGATGCCCCAGAGTTTGAGCCACCCGGCATGGGGGCCAGAAACTGAACTCATGGTCCTTTGCATGAACAGCACCTGCTCTTGACAACCATGAAGACTCAGATCCCAGAGTTAGGGTTTCTACTGCTGTGAAGAAACACCATGGCCACAGCAAATCTTATATAGGAAACCATTTAACTGGGGCTGCTTACAGTTCAGAGGTTCAGTCCGTTCTCATCATGGTGGCTTGCAGGCAGACATGGTTTTGGAGAAGTAGCTGAGAGCTCTACATCTGGATCAGCAGGCAGCAGGAAGAGAGACAGAGACACTGGGACTGACTTGAGCTTCTGAGACCTCAAAACTCACCCCTAGTGACACACTTCCCCCAACAAGACCACACCTACCCCAACAAGGCCACACCTCGTAATAGCACCAGTTCCTCTGAGCCTATGGAGGTCGTTTTTATTCATACCACCACAGTGGCTCTATTGAGAGGTCATGAAGATACCAGCTTCAGCAACAGATTAAGCTATTGATGAGTTTATAGCTGAATGGGTTTGTAAGAGTTGGGTAGCAGCTCATCAACATCCCATCTTGGGTGGGAGAGGGGCTGCCCCCCACCCTGAAGAGCTATTGGCAGCTAATGGCTGCTAAAGAAGGAAACTCTGGAAGAAGGGATTCAGTGGGAGAGGAGAGGAGAGGAGAGGAGAGAAGAGGAGAGGACAACAGCGTGGTGTGTCAGTGACCATGTACATGGTACAAACCTGTGAAAGAACTGGGTGTGGGCAGGGGAATGCATGGGACTTTCTTGGAGGAAGTGGGTCACAATGGAGTTCCTACACACCCCACTGCAGCCATGATTTCTGCCTCACCATGCCCCTTAAGAGTGGAGAGAGTCAACCATGAATGAGAGCTTCCAAAACAGAGAGACACAATGAAGCCCTGTGAAGGGCTGCCACGTTGGGCGCCATTTGGTTGCTACTTTGTTTCCAACCCAATTCCCTGGTAAAAGAAATCTCAACTCAATCAGTAACAAAACAAGCTACAAGCCTAGATTGGGCAGATCTCCCACTACACTACTCTATTCCCATCTATATTATCCCATATAACTTGCGGTTTCTCTAGGCCATGAACTTCTCTCTCTGCAGCCTCTCCAATGATCTCACATAGCTCCTCCCTTCCTGTTGATCCCGCATGGCTCCACCCCTAAACTCTCAGCTCCTCCCCCTTCCTCCTGCCCAATCATTGACTCAAGCCTTTATTTGAAAAGTTAAGGTGGGGAGAAGGTTCACAAAGCAAGTCCTCATTTGCAGCCCCTCTGAGGAGTGGAATTAGCATCAAAATACAAGCCCAGGGCTATCCACAACAGCCCTAAGTCACTCATCTCATGTATTTGTCACAGAGACAGAACTAGCATCCCTTCCTCTTATTTCTTAGTTTGTGCTTAGTGTCATATATATACAGTAAGCCTTAAAGGAACCTGTGATGGGGTTTTCACTCCCTACAGTTTTCACTCCTGCTGGGGTTTGCTCCCTTGAGACCCATGTGGGAGGTCTGGCCCCCAGAAGAGTGTTATTGACCATAACTCACCTGAGCCAGAATCGGTAGAATCAGTAAAGGATACAGAAAGACCATGTATGTGTCAGTGATGTGCAGACGCTGTGGAGCCTGTGGATTTGCCACCTGCACTATGGAGAAAATGGACACAGACGATGAGAAGCAGAGAAGAAAAATGGTCTCTGGAGTGTCTGGTTTTCTGTGTCATCTAAGTTGGTACTACGGTTTATTTGTTTGTTACTTGAAGGCAAGCCCTCTGGGTAGCAAGGCCCTCTCTATACTATGTTGAATAGTGTTCAGACGTGACAAGTGAGGATGGGGTGTTAAGTTTGTCATTAATTGCTTTTGTTACTCATGATGTTGCTTGAGTGTCTCCTTTCTCAACCATCACTCTGCTAATCTACAACGCAAAGGAAATCATCAGGAAGCTGCAATTAGCCTGGCATGGCTGATTACAGCAGGCAGATCTCTGTGAGTTGGAGGCCAGCCAGGTCTACATAGGGATTCCTGACTGCAGAACAGACAGACAGACAAATGCATCCCCAGTAAGAARAGAGTGGAAATGTATAGCATGTGAGACACGCAATAAACATAGCTCAAAAAACAGGCAACACAGAGGATCTGGGCTTCGTTTTAAAGATGTATTCATTTCTATTTTATGAGTGCAGGTGTTTGGTCTGCATATATGTCTATGCACCACGTGTGTGCAGTGCACATACAGGCCAGAAGAAAGTGTTGGATCCCCTGGAACTGGAGATGGTGGTGAGCCTCCATGTTGCTGCTGGGAGTGGCCCCCTGAACCCCTGGAAGAGCAGCCTCTACTCTTAACCACTGAGCCATCTCTCCAGCCCCAACCTCGTATTCAATTCCAAGCTGAAGAAATGTTCGCCCACATTTTATGGTCTTGGCCTATAGCTTTTACAGGTTGGATCTGATTGTTTGGAAAACTATCAAGCAGAGGCCCTTCTTCCCATCATATCTCACGTTAACTTGAAACCAGAGACACTGGTTGTATCTTCCTTCTGCCTATTGGCTCTGCCACGCTGGCAGGAGTCACAGGTGGTGTTTGAAGGGTCTTAATACTACAACCATTCAGCCATATATAGAGTCACTTCAAGGTTATCACACTTGATAAAGTAGATATCTCTGAGGCTAAGCACTCAGCTGTCTGCCCGACTGCCTGACATCCTAGCTCAGGCAGCATTGCTCTCCTTGTTTACGAGCGTAGGAAAGTTGTCCGAATCAAAATGGAGTCACTAATGTCAGTCCTGACAAAAATCGAATAAGTAAAAAGGGAGGGGAAGAGCGCCACACATATCTGATATGGCAGATACTGGTAATGATTCCAAAAGACTGCCAGGGCCAGGACTATACACCAAAGAAACAACTGCCAAGACAACCGCTTACTTAGCCTAGATGGAGGTGGGTCATCCTGGTTATCAACCGGAGGGCTGAGGCTTATTGTTTTCAGATGTCTGTGCAGTCTTCCTCCATTTGTCTTCAAGAACTCTCCCTCTTGGGCTGGAGAGATAGATGATCTGCAGCCAACTTGCTGCTCTTGCAGAGGACTGGGGTTCAGTTCCCAGCACCCGAATCAGGGGTCTCACAACCACCTGTAACTCCTGTTCCCAGGGATCCTACACCTTCTTCTGATCTCCACAGGCATGGCACAAACACAGTGCACATGCAGATAAGCAGTCACAYACACACAACACACACACAATGAACAACTAAATAAATATTTTTAATTGGAACAAAAGAAAATAAATCTCTCTTTATTTAATCCCTTTGAATCTGTCCATAGTTGATCCTGGCCCATGTATTCCCATTGCAATGATGCCTCTAAAATAAACTCAATCTTTTGAGAAGCCCAGTTGTTATTCAGTTTGTTTGTTTCCTCCATCTGACTTCTTACAGGCAAAAGAATCAGCTCAAAGAGTAGATTTGGGCCAAATACCATTCTTCTTGTGTTTTGTTTGAGAAAGGTAATCCAGGCTAGCCTCACTATGGAGCTAGAGATGACGTTGGACTTGTGATCCTCTTTCCTGTATGTGCTGGGCGCTGGGATCACAGTCCCGAGCTACCACAAGCAGTTTGTGTGGTGCTAAGGATCTACTTGCTTTCACACTTGCACTATCAACTGAGCTGCATCTCCAGCCCTCCATGGAGGTTCTAAATCTAGATCTAGTGCTGAGGATGAAGTTCAGTGGTAGAGCGCTTGCCTTACACACACACACACACACACACACACACACACACACACACACCAAAAACAAGGAAGACAAACACCCACAAAATGCTATGCAATTTATTGTCTAATGAAAAGGAAAAGGCTTTCTTTCCTCTTGAATGGGAAGCCAAGATGGGATCCAGAATTCTCAGCTTATCTGTTGAAGCTACTTGCCCGCCGGAAGAAGAGGAAGGAGAAGTGGGGAGGGAGAGAAAGAGGTCCCCCCCCCAGCTGTTCCTCTGAGGTTGAATCTTTAAGCTTTCACAGCTCCCCAGCATCCAGCACTCACTCTCACCCTCTCCTCCTGTAATACGTGAGGCTGACCCAGAGTCCCCACGGACACAGAAACTGCCTCCCATACCAAAGCACACGTCACTCAGTAGCTGGGCTCCGCTCGCCCCACCCCCTCCCCTAAACTTCTCCAGCCCATGGATTTCCCTTCACCCAGCTTCTCATTCCTACACGAACCTGCCATTTCGGCCATGTGCTTTCTCGGCCGTCTTTTGCTCTCTTGGTCCTCTGTGCTTGGTTCTTGGTCTCTATTCCCCCTCTCCTCTCCTCTGTCTCTCTCTCCTCGGTCTCCCTTGCTCTCGCCTCTTCCCTTCTCACCTGGGCCAGTCCTTGACCATGGCCCTCCCCTTCTCACTCCCACTCTGGGCTCTTCCAAATGCCTCCAGCTGTGCTCTCCTCACATCTGCTTATAAGACGCCCCACCACACATCTCATATCTATAAAACCCTTCTCCTCAGTCCCATACCTTGGAGCAGTTATGTCTTAACTCTCACCCTTGGGATCTGTTCTGAGATGGAGGCCTGAAAAATATTTTCAAAACCCAAATTGAAAAAAACCCTGTAGTTTGGAAAGAACAAACAAACAAGCAAACTGGAAGGTCCTATAGTTTTCAAGAGAACATTAGACCTGGGCAAATGGGGGAGGAGTGTTGAGTGTGAGTGGATTCTGTCAGCTCTTGTAGTGAGAATAGCTGTCCTTCCCTACAAAACAAGGGCTTCGTGTTCCAGGAGAAGAAACTGGCGGAGCCACTGCCTAGTTAATGACAAGATTTTTCGACTCAGCTCTGCCTGCTATCCAAGCTTAAGTCTTCGTTTTCTAGAGCAAGACTGTCTTCCTGGCACAAAAGGAAAACATTCCTTTAATGTATTTTCCAGAAAAGACTTGAAGTCAAATGGTTGGAATCAGAAAGACCGGCTCCATAGCTCTCATTAGCGGTTCCTTGGCTCTATAAGCCTTCATTCTGAGATTTCTATAGGAATTACCACTGTAGTCTACTGACTCATTCCTTCCAGGAACCCCCAAAAGAGGGCCATACCACTTATCTGTCAGAAGCCAGGCCTTGCGACAGACCCATCCCAGGAGAGAGACGACAAAACTTATCTGAAGGCTGGAGAGATGGCTCAGCAGTTAAGGGTAATGGCTGCTCTTTCAGAGGACCGGAGTTCAATTCCCAGGACCTACGCGGCAACTCGCAACTGCTTGCAACTCCAGTTCTAGGTGCCCTGGCATCCTCACACAGACATACATGCAGGCAAAACACCAGTGCACATAAAAATAAATACATTATTTTTTTTTAAAAAAAATTATCTGATGTCTGGAGATGTAACTCCAAGGCACAGTGCTTGTCTGGCAGGCCCCTGTAGTTGACCCCCCTGCAGTGGGAAAAAGAAAACGTCTATTGGAACACAAAACGATAAAAGACAGTCCTGAGGAGCCTGCCAGGCCTTGGCAAATTGCCAGTTTTTGTGTATAAAGCGGTGCTGCGGCCCAGCCATTGTGGGCTCTGCGCTATTTATGATGTTTGCCTGCTGTGGTGGCAACAGGGGAGCTGGGGTGCAAAGCAGAAATTGTTCCCTGGCTGTCCCTTTAAGTAAGACTGTGACCTCTGGCCAAGGACGGTGCTTAAAACCTAAAGAATTTGGGAGTCACACAGCGGTTTTTAGGCGGGCTGCACCGACAGCCCTTCCAAACCCATCAGAGAAGATCCCGGCACTCCACTCCGCCATCAGCTTTATCGTTTCTGCCCCACGGTCCCCGACCTGCTCTGCTGCTCTCAGTCGCTTTTTCTCTCCTGTTTGGTTTTCCAGAGGCCTGGCCCAGAACTCTGAAATCACCTCTGTTTCCTCCCCGCCCCCGCCCCG
>BDUI01000009.1:1748577-1761812 GCA_002335545.1 Apodemus speciosus
AAAAAAAAAAAAAAAAAAAAAAAAAAAAAAAAAAAAAAAAAAAAGGACATTTTCCGTGTCTTATGTGGCAGATAGAAAAAGCAACTTAAATGGTCATAGACAAAGGCACATAGGTCACGGCATAACCTTAACGAGAATACTACACAGCCATGAAAAAGAGTGGAGGAGATCTCTCTACCCTGCTGAAGGATGGGTACAATGCATCAGTGGTTACAAAAGGGAAGTCTCCTGTCTTAGAAGTAAGCCTGTCAGCCAGTGGCTGGACTTGGTTCCTGGGAAGCACGGCTAAGGTCCCCACAGCTGAGACCTGAAAGCACATTCTCATGATCATTCAAAGGCCTTGTCTCCTGACTTACACGTCATATACACAAGAGCTCACATAACCCAAGTACTAGCAAGAGGAAATTAGATCACTGATTGACTTAAAGACAATCCAGTCAGAACGTCATGGTAATTCCCAACCTGCCTGAAGCTGTGGCTCTCAAGGATAGGCTGGAAACTGAAAATGGGCTTGAGTTCTACTGAAAGAGTGACTGACATTTAAGTAGCCCAAGGGGCGGGCCCAGTGCGGATGGGGACAGGCCCAGTGAGGGCCGGGTGCCTTTGAATCCATATGTCTCTGTGTAGTGTGGGTTAAGAGTATATACGATTGGTATAACGATAATTATTCTTTCAGCTAGGTATGGTATTCCACTGGATTATTTATAACCTGCACTCACAGGCAAATCATCTCACAGCCTCAACTCTTTATTATTAGAAAGTGGAATGTGCCAGGCAGTGGTGGCACACGCCTTTAATCCCAGCATTTGGGAGTCAGAGGCAGGTGAATTTCTGAGTTCGAGGCCAGCCTAGTCTACAGAGTGAGTTCCAGGACAGCCAGGGCTATGCAGAGAAACCCTGTCTCGATAAACTAAATAATAATAATAATAATAATAATAATAATAATAATAATAATAATAATAATAAATATTTAAAAAGTGGAATGTGATTCTCAAGTTAAAAAAAGTAGGAAACACTAAAGAGATGTGTTCTTGGGGGAACAGATTATCTCCTGGCTATAAAGATTCTGGGGTGTGTGGTTAGACTTAGGGAGTAGTTAATACATGATGTGTAAGGAACTGGAGARCACATCATTTATTTATTTGTTTGCTTACTCACATTTATTTCGAGACAAGGTCTCTCTATGTCTCCCTGGATGTCCTGCAACTGACTATATAGATGGGGTTGGCCAGAACTCACAGAGATCCACCTGCCTCTGCCCATGCCCACCCCTGAGTGCTAGATTTAGGCGTTCTGCTACTTTCTACCAGCACATTAAAGAAAGTGAGGAGGGTTTTCTTTTTCCTAGCCAAATCTGTGCTGTTGTGTTACTCGCTCCCAACTATTTTGTTCTGTGGAAAGATTTGACTTCTGATTACACGACAATGTGGTGCCTTCAGAAATTATCAGTTTAATTTTATTCATATATAACAACTAATCTTTTYCCCCCAAAGATTTATTTATTTTTATATGTAGGAGTGTTTTGCCTGCATGTATGTATGTGCACGACATGTGTGCTGTCCCCCTCCCCCACCCCACAGAGGCCAGAAAGGGGCAGTGGTTTCCCCACATCTATAATCGGAGTTATTGACTGTTAGGAGTCCCCATGCCAATGCTGGGAAATGAACCCAGACCTGGTGCAAGAGAGCACTGCTAAGCCATCGTTCCAACCCTTGACCTTTTTTGCTTCGAGAAAATATCCTCATTCTCAAGTTGTCATCTTCGTTCAGAAAACACTCCTTTCTCATCACTTCAAAAGCGCCACTAAAGATGGTCGGTCGGTCACAGCGCAGAAGGGGTCCTTAGGGTCCGTTGACAAAGGAGAGGCTAGACAGTGTCTCTTCCTCACGTGCAAAGTGACATGAAAGTTTCATGCAGAACTGGGTCTCATCTTGCACGCTCCGCCCACACTCCCGTTCCAGAGGGTTCTCTGCTTCTTGTCATCCAGCCCGGAATGCCAGACTCTGCCTCTCAAGTGCTGTGATCACAAGCCTGCGTCATCATGTCCAGCACGTGTAGCACTGGGGACCCCACTCAGGGCTTCCAACAGGCTCGGGTGAGCCCCGGGTCCACTGGGCTACACTCGCAGCCTTGTTTGGACATCTCAACCTTCCATACGTTGTTTGTCTGTTGTTAGACAGTGCCGAGGGGAGAGGAAGGATGCCAGTGCGCCCCCTCCAGTTTCCAGCACAGCACTTAACCGGAGCCAAAGACAGATTGGTTGGGAAGCGTTCGAAATGAGAAGCTGTCGAAATGAAAAGCTGTGCGGGAGCCAGCGGCAGGAAACTCCTGACGTTGCTTCCCGGCTGCGGCTGCAGGCTCGGTTCTGGGAACCAGCGAGCTGCTGCCCCGCTGCTTTGGGCATGACTCAGTCTACCCAGAACCTGCCAGGGGAGGGCAGCAGCTCCTTGCTTCACATTCTTGTCTCCCCCAGGAACTGTTTGCAGAGCCCACGGATGCCTCCTGAGCTCCGGAATGCCACCTCCTTCTGCCACTGCGGAGTGGTCTTGGCTCCAGTCCCAAGTCCCACCCGGCCAAGGAACTGGGCTCCTTGCCAGCGCTCCTGCCCCATCCCATCCTACCTTCCTGCCAGCTGCCAGAGATATCATCAATAAATTGTTTGAAATGTTCAGTTCTAAAGATTAAATACTCCCTTGTTCCCTAAACCTAGAGATAAAATCAAACTCCAAACAGTTTGGCGGAAAGCTGAAAGTGTTTTGTAATCTGCCCCGAGGTTCCTCCTGGCTCGGTTCTCGGTTCTCATCGCCCGCCCAGGCACGGTTCTGGTGTTGAATGAACCTGCCTACCCTGCTAAGAGGCTGTAAATTAACCGACTCTCTCATCCTTCTTCATCCGGCTGTTTCCCTTATCATCTTCAGACTCAACCAGAAATTGTGCTCAGGGACTGGGGATGTAGCTCCGGAAGCGGAATGACCAACCTGGGCTGGGGCTCAGTTCCTGGCACTGCATAACCGGGAGAGGAGGGGTGTGTGTGCTTGTGTGGAATTCCGGTACTTGAGAGGTGGAGGAAAATGGATCAATAATACAGAGCCATCCTTAGCTATAGAAAGAGTTGAGGCAGCCTTGGCTATGTGAGACCCTTACTTTTAAAAAAAATTTTAAAAAGGAAGAAGGAACAGGAAAAAAGAAGGAAGAGTGTGAGAAAGAAGGGGGAGGGGAGAAAGAAAGCATCTATTTCCGGTTGTTCAAGTTTCTTTCTTTCTTTTTTTTTTCCATTTATTGAAAAGGGAAACAAAAACACTTTATGATAAAATTAAAGATTTACATGGAAAATATTTCAGATAAACACGTTAAAATCGACAATTTTCATGGAAAATTAAAGAGTAAAATGGTAGACATGTAAAACATTGCTAAATTAATTGAAATATGGGATAGAACATTTTCTAACATTTTATGATAGAATTGAAGATTTGCATGGAAAATATTTCTGATAAAATTGTAGAAAATGTAGAAAAACATGTTAGAATTGAAGATTATCATGGAAAATTTTATATAGATATATAATGGTAGGCATAAAAGTATTCCTAAGTTGATTGAAAGTGGAATTATAAACATTTTCTGATTAAACTTGAAGATTTACATGGAAAATGTTTCTGATAAAATTGAAGAAATATATAGAATATGTTAAAATTAAAGATTATCATGAAAATTCTAAGTTGATTGACGGTGGAAATATAAACATCTTCAGATAAAACTGAAGATTTACATGGAAAATATTTCCGGTAAAATTCAAGAAATATATAAACAAACATGTTAAAATTGACTTTCATGGAAAATTTTACATATAAAATAGATATAAAAACTCTTTCTAAATTAATTGAAGGTGGAATTAGAAACATCTGTGATAAAATCAAAGATTTACATTGAAAACATTTCTGATAAAATAGAGTAAGTATATACAAAGACATATTAAAATTGAAGATTATCATGAAAAATAAAGCAGATAAAATGGTAGACATAAAAGACATTACTAAACTAATTAAAAGGGGAATTACAAACATTTTCTGATAAAATCGAAGATTTACATTATGATTAAAACCCGTGAGGAAGGAACTAGAGTACTGACTTGTGGGAGGTCCCCGACCTCCAGGGGACCCAGGCCTGGCTCCCAGCACCCACATAGTAGCTTACAACCACCAGTAACTCCAGTTTCAGGGGACCAGACACCAACACCCTTATCTAGTTTCTTCCAGTACCACACGCATGTGTGCTGCACACATACCCACACAGGCAAAGCGATCATATGTTTGAAAAGAAAGATTTAAAAAACAAACAAACAAACAAACAAACAACCCCTCCTTGATGGCGTGGCCCGATTCGGAGGGAGGAAATAAAGTCAGAATAAAAACAGAGAGAGGAGCCGGGCAGTGGTGGCGCACGCCTTTAATCCCAGCACTTGGGAGGCAGAGGCAGAGGCAGGTGGATTTCTGAGTTCGAGGTTAGTCTGGTCTACAGAGTGAGTTCCAGGACAGCCAGGGCTACACAGAGAAACTCTGTCTCAGGGAAAAAGAAAAAGCAAAAGCTGCAGCCACCTGGAGGAAATGGTTACTTACAGTATCTGGTCGACAGCTGCCTGCAATTCGTCCCTTACAAAAGGGAAAATGCCTGCGTCTGTGCTCGGTAAACACGCCTGACTGCAAGAAAGGAATGTCTAGTTTCTGTCCTCTTTAAGGTTACCCCAACAATGAAGGGACAGTTAAAACCCAGCTGAAGCGCCTGCCAGTCCAAGAACCCCTGTGCAGTGGCTGAGTCGGTCTTCCCCGCGGAGGCCACTGCTAACAGATTCTTCTGGTCCACCCCTTCTCTTTTGGTGTCCGTTTGAGCTGTTTCCCTAATGACGCCATGGTCACAGAGAAGAAGGAAAGAGGAAACAGAAGACATGTGTCTCACGAGCGACACTCCATTCCCGACTTCCCATTTCTTTCTGCTTTCTTCGTCCTACACGGTACCTTAACTTTCTCTGAGGGGACATCGGTCGGTTGCATTTGGATGTCCATGTTCCTTTTTTGACTCGTGCACGTGTGCCATAGCGTCGGAATGGGCTTGACTACTTCCACACAGCAATGGCGCCCAACTTGCCCTCAGCAACAGACTCTATGCTCTTGATGACCCCCCCCCACACACACACACATCACACACACTTTTAAATTGTAAGCATATAGGTGTTTTTCCTGGCATGAATGTATATCCAGCATGTGCGGGCCTAGTGCCAGAGTGGGCAGGAAAGCATCAGATCCCCTGGGACTAGAGTTTACAACCCACCGTGAGCCGCCACGTGGGCAATGAGAATTGAACCAGAGTCCCCTGAAAGAGCAGCCAGTGCTCTTAAGAAGTGAGCTGTCTCTGCAGCCCCGACCCTGTGCCCTTGAAATTAAAAGGAAAGATTCAGGATCAGACATTTCCACACACACACCCCAAAAAACTATATAAAGTCTTCTCTGAAGCCAGGGATGGTGGTGCCACACGTAATCCCAGCAATAGGAGGCTGAGGCTATCAGGAGATTGTGAGGATTGATTTTCAACTTATTGAGGCCTAGAGTCATTTGAAAGTTTCTGGCCCTAAGGTCTGGCTGGTTATCCTGCACCATATAAAAGGAAGAGAGTATGCTGAACATAACCACAGTCAGTCTCTGCTCTCTAGGTGAGTATGTCATGTGACTAGGTCCTGCTGCCTTGCCTTTCCCGAAGTGACGGACTGTGCCCGAGCTGTGAGCCAAAATAAACCCCTTCTCCCTTAAGTCGCTCTCGTCAGGCTAGCTTATCACAGCAACAAAGGAACTAACAGATCCTGTTCCTAAAATTCAAACAGAACAAACGAGACTTTTCTGCCAAAGGAATCTGGAAACGTGGCCTCCTTCCCAGGAGGATGCTAGGTGAGGAGGTGTTACCTAGGAGACGTGGCTCACTTACTCAGAGAGGAAGCATGAACTGATGCGGGCCTCTGAGCTCCTCAGTCAAGCTGTGCTTGGAGCCAGGCACTTCCCTGTGTACTTGAGCCAGTAAATTATGTTTTCAATTAATCAGGTCCATTTATGCTAATCTGGTCCATTTATGCTAATCTGGTCCATTTATACCCATCACACCGGAGTCTCCAAGCACTGTTGTTTTACATATGTGTGTGAGAGATTTATTGTATAATTATATAGTATTTATATGCAATTATATTAAATATTAGATATTATATCACACACATTCATATATATTTGTATCTCAGTTTCCCTTGCATAAGGCAACTGGCATGGGAAATAAAACCCACTCTCAAGGTCTGGGATAGAGAACACGCACCTGAGATGGTCTCTGGGTGGAGTTTAGGGGGTCCCAACAGCCTTCAACAGTTTCTCAAGAGCAACTTCATTCTTCCTCCCTCCGTTCTTCCCTCTCATCTTTCCCTTCTCCTTTCTTTCTCTCCTCCCTTTAGCATTTTCTCTGGCCTTCCTTCCCTTCTTCTAGTCTCATATATAAATGTGGAAAGTGATCTGAAATTATGTAAGCCCATTTTTAAAATTTCAATACTAAAACACATTCCTTTGCCTCACCGAAAATACCATTAGTGCCAACACCTGCCTATCTTGCTAGAGGGGTTCACAATTTAAGAGGGATGAATTAGGCTGGGTGTGGTAGCATTCACGTGGTAAAGGCAAATGGATTTTCTATGAGCCTGGTCTATGTAGTGAGTTCCAGGATAGCCAGGGCTATATACTGAGACCCTGTCTAAAAAGGGGTGTGTGTGTGTGTGTGTGTGTGTGTGTGTGTGTGTGTGTGTGTGTGTGCGTGTGTGTGTAGGAACATAGATTAAAGCCAAGCATAATAGCATGGGGCCTGTAATCCCAGCATTTGGGAAACAGAGGCAGGAAGACCTAGAGTTTAAGGCCAACCTGGGCTACATAATGAGACCCTGTCTCAAAACAAACAAGTTTTTGTTTGCTTGTTTGTCTGTTATTGAACAGTCAAATAAGCAAACCCAGTAAATCCATTTCTTCCCCCCCCCCCCACACACACACAAGTGTTCGCAGTGAACCACAAGTTTACTCTTTCGTGTTTGTGTGGTACAGGGAGAATAGGGTACAATCAATGCTCTCGGACATGCATTGGTGTGAAGGCCGGAAGTCAACATCTAATGTCCTTCCTTAGAACATAAAATCTATCGTTAAAATTTTTTATTTTGGGCTGGAGAGATGGCTCAGCTGTTAAGAGCACCGACTGTTCTTCCAAAGGTCCTGACTTCAATTCCCAGCAACCACATGGTGGCTCACAACCATCTGTAATGAGCATCCAATGCCCTCTTCTGGTGTGTCTGAAGACAGCGACAGTGTATCCACATACATGAAATAAATAAATCCTAAAATAAAAAATTATTTTATTTATTTATTTATTATTCACTTTGACAAGATTTCTCACAGACTAAGTAGACACCACTGGCTGGCCGTGGAGCACCGGAGGACCTCTGGTCTCCACATCTAAAGTGCTGGACTCACATGCATGTAAAATCGTGCCTGGTCTCTAACATACACGTATGTACGTGACACTGTGCCTGGTCTTCACATGTGCTCTGCAGCTTGAACTCTGGTCCTCATGCTTATGCCGAGGCTTTCCCAGCTGAGCCATCTCCCCAGCCCCACATTCTTGTTCCTAGTGCTCAGAAAACAAAGCAAAAAATAAACCCAAACCCAAACCCAAAACAAAAAACAAAAAACTAAAACGAGTCAAGTGAGGTGGCATGCGCCTTTAATCCAGTGTCTGGAGGCAGGGGCGGGTGGACCTCTGAGTTAGAGGCTGGCCTGTAATAGTGAGTTCCTCTACGTAATAGTGAGTTCCTCTACGTAATAGTGAGTTCCGGGGCAGCCAGGGCTGTGTAGATAGACTGTTTCAAAAACAAAAGAAAACTAACTAACCTAACATGAACACTACTCTTCTGCCCGTCTGTGCAAGCCTGTCTTAACTATGAAAGGGACTTTGTGGTGCTGAATAGAAATGAACTAGAATCCAGAGAGGCCTAACTGCTTTGGATAAGCCGGTTGGTTCTTACTTTTTTTTCCATTAAAAATATACTAGCTAGTTTGTGTATGTTCATGCATATACATACGTATGAGCCACAGCTCAAGTATAGAAGAAAGATTAGGTAACTTCCAAGGGTTTGTTCTCTCCCTCCATCTCTATGGTTCCAAGGATCAAACTCATGCCATAAGACTTACGTAGAAATAGCGTTACCAGCTGAGCCATCTCAACAGCCCACCATCTGTCCCCCCATCCCTATCCCCGCACCTTTGGTTTTTCAAGACAGGGTTTCGATGTGTAGGCAATCCTGCTTGTCCTAGAACTTGCTCTCTGTAGACCAGGCTGGTCTTGAACTCACAGAGACCCACCTGTCTCTGCCTCCCTAGTGTTGGGATTAAAGGCTTGCCCTCTAGTTCTTAAGATGAACAGAGAGTGGAGATGGTACTGTAGAATCCACCTGGGCTTCCGAGGGCCTTTCTGAAAATGGAGAAGTCCTCTCTGGAGAGGACTGGGGACAAAGCCAATGCAGGAGCCTTTTTGGGGAAGCGAAACTACAGCAGAGACAGGGCTGACGAGAATAAACTAGTTCTGAGGTGTCTGCTTTAGATCACAAGGCCTTGCTGCGAAGGTAGCCCAAGCTCCAGAGTGATGCAGAGAAAGGAGTGTGGGGAAAAGAAATAAAATAAAATAAATCATTYTGATACTCTCACCTGCAGGACGACTGATGAGGAAGGGTCCGTGAGGCAGTGCATCGAGGAGGCTCGATGACCCTCTGTAGTCTAGGTGTTGATCACCCCAAAGACTCATGGTCCTCGTCTGTGGTGGAACCTTTGAGAGGTGAGGCCTGGTGGGAAGAAGTTAGGTCATTGGGTCCATGCTCTGGAACGGAGTATAGAGCCCGCCTCTTCATTTCTTTTGCTCCTCAAACACTATGAGGTGAGTAATTTGCTCCTTCCTGCATTCCCCACCACGAGGTGCTTGCTTCTTCACCCCAGGGCCCCAGTGCAGTGACACTCAAATGTCTATGAGCCAAATAACCTTCATCTCTAGGTTGACCGCCTCAGGTCTTTCATTACAGTAACAGAAAGCTGACTAACAGACTTTCCTTTGCTCATAGTTCAAGATCAGGCGTTGCCAAGTCCGGCTTCTTTCAAGGACTATTCTTTTGAGAAGTGTCTACTGAGCTGCTGTTGAGTTATGGCGCCCACAAGCCATCCATGTGACACCAAATGGAACAGAAACAGCCAGATTCCAGGGCACCGGTCTAACTCACCTTATACTCTCCTGGCCACGTGGCAATTCTTGCTATGTAAGCATTCCAATGGCAGAGCACCCTCAAGAGTCTCCCATCTTACCTTGTCTCTATGGTTACAAAACAAAGCTATTAAAATGTTTTCTGCCTCAACAGAGCCACTTGGGTAGATCCCTTACCTCGGCTGCTCATCTTGGGCCCATTGGAAGCCTGCAAGGGCTCACCCCAAAACTCTTCCAATTTATTCTCCAGGAAACTCCTGCCCAATAACCTACAATGGCTTCCCACTCCCTCTGGATACAATCTGTCTTCATGAGTGTAGCATTCCGAGGCTTTTTTTTTTTTTTTTTTGGTTTTTTCGAGACAGGGTTTCTCGTGTAGCCCTGGCTGTCCTGGAACTCACTCTGTAGACCAGGCTGGCCTCGAACTCAGACATCCGCCTGCCTCTGCCTCCCAAGTGCTGGGATTACAGGCGTGCGCCACCACGCCCGGCTCATTCCGAGGCTTTTGAGAGCTACCCCTCTCTCCCTTTCAGAACTCAATTTCTTAGAACAGTCCTTTCTCTCTGGTCTTTAGCAAGGCCTCTAGCACTTTCTGGTCTTCAAAGTCTTCATCTCATCACATGACTGTTATGTCCACGGCTCTGCCCTGTCTCCGCCAGATCGAAGGCTTGCTTCTTCTCAATTCCTTTCTGTGTCCTGGCTGAGTAACACAGGGAAAGCGCTTTGCCCAGTCTCTCATGGGCTAGCTGTGTACTTCTTTCTGAACTCTGGGGCACTGATAAGGATGCTTATCCCAGTCTTAAACCTCATTCCTTTAAGTTTACTACAAGCACTACACCTATACTCTGTTTACTATACCTACACCTATACTAGCACTACACCTATACTCTGATTGTAGACACGCTTTAGTGGCCTCTCCCTCTGTGTGTGTCCATTGCAAGGATGCCGAGGCTTTCAGTAATGGCTCCTAAAAGCTGGACCAGCCATCTGGCCATTATTGCTTCTCTTTGGTATCCTCCCCACCCCCACTGGCCCATCCCGTCTAGGTACAAGTCTGAGCAAGACAATCTTTGTAGGACGTGGTCTGCTGTCACTGTGGGCCAGCTCCAGCCACAGCCACAGGTTCTGCTGGGCGGAACACTGCCTCTTACTTAGGATTCCCAGTGATTTCTCACAGAACCATTTGATAAGTCAATGGCCTGAATTGCTCTCTGGCAAAATTGATTCAAATGAATGACATGTGGGTGGGAGGTGACACGGAGAGCGGCTGCTCATGGCGTGTCCTCTGGGGGGTCCCAGATGGAAATTCCCTGGGATGATCTCCATACTAACCTCCCCCACCTCTTCTGTTCCCTTGAGGCACGTCAGACAGATTTGCGTTATTTGTAAGTGAAATGTCTTCAATCACGTGTGACCTCATACACCTGCTGAACGGGATCGCTGGGTTCAGGTGTGAATTCTCAGCTGTCATTTGGACCTGAGGAAAAAGGGTGAGGAAGAAAGTTACCTCCTTAGATTGGCATAGACATAAACGAAGCGATATGTGAACAGGTGTGTTGGCAAATGTGACGATGGTTTGTATATGCTCAGCCCAGGGAGTGGCACTATTAGGAGGTGTGGCCTTGTCGAACTGGGTGGGTCACTGTGGGTGTGGGCTTTAAGACCCTCATCCTAGCTGCCTGGAAGGCAGTCTTCCACTAGCAGCCTTCGGATGAAGATGTAGAACTCTCAGCTCCTCCTGCACCCCGCCTGCCTGGACGCTGCCATGCTCCCAAGGCCTTAATGATAATGGCTTGAACCTCTGAGCCTGTAAGCCAGTCCCAATTAAATGTTGTCCTTATAAGAGTTGCCTTGGTCATGGTGTCTGTTCACAGCAGTAAAACCCTAACTAAGACAGGGAGCAAATGTGTCAGTCTGGAATTGGTGGGAACAGTGGCTGTAAGGCAAGCCAGGTAAGTAAAAAGTAGGATGTACCTGGTGCCTGAAAACTGGGGAAGGACTGTTTTCCATCGGTAGATTACCACAGTCTTAGCAATGCACAGTGCCAACTTAATGCCTCCCAGCTCTGAATTCTCCTGTCCCCTGGGCTGAGGTCCCATCTGGAACCTCTGGAAAAATCTGCTCCCAGGCTCATTCTTGGGGCTAACAGAGCCCAGTTCACTCAGTCCTAGGATGGAGACACCATCTCCTTTCTGACTACGCTGCTCTCTGCTCTTGGTACCACGCACCACTCCATCCTATCTGGCCCCTGTGAGTAGCTCGCAACATGCATGTTGGCTGTCATCCAGGCTGACAGAATATGTCCCTCTGACTTTCTCTTCTTGGCACAGATGTGCCAAGATCGTCTCCTCCTTGAGGGGCAGGGCTTTTAAGGATCTTATGGTGTATTTGAGGTGTGGAGAAATGGAATCAGGTCAAGCGCCCAGTAGCCTAGGCACACATGACCAATCTTATGACCTTTTACAGCACACTCAGAACCTCGTGGAGTTGGTTGCTATGGATGCATTAGCTGTGATCCACACATCTGCGGTGGTTCCTAGAGCAGAGCTAACAGGAGATTTAACACGCAGCCTAGCTGTGGGACCCGACCTACTCATGATTTTTATAGCTATCTAAAAGCAAGCAACAAAGGAAGAGGGCATGGGGCTCAGGGTCAGGCTGATACAAAGTACAAAGGGCTGGCATGTGCAATGAGACCAGGTCAGCCATGCAATTGTCAGAGTTGGGATACTGTCCTCTGGGGAGAGAGCCTGATGGAGTGGGAGGGAAAAACAGCAGTCTTCTAAAAGGGGAACACAAATGCTCAGAAACCCACATATTTCATGGCATAGAATTGGTAGTGTGTGTAGGTGTACATGCGTGTGCATGCATGTAGAATGGAAAAGCCATACATATCACTGTTAAGTACAAAATCAATGTTCTACAGTATGCATACATATGTGTTGAGACCAGAGGTCATTTTTGGGTATTTGCCTCAGAATAGCTGTCTGCCTCTCCCCTCCCCCACCCCCCAGATAGTCTCACAGGGGAAGCAGGATCTCCTCAACAAACCCCATCTGGCTATCTCTGCTTCTGACCAGCTCTGGGATTACACAACGCATCCTGCGGGTCACCTGGGCTCTGGAGCCTGAACTCAGGTTCTCAAGTAGCAACCACTCTAATGAGCTCAGCTAGCTCCTCAGCACGGGGTCATTTTCATTCTTTTTGTTTTCCATGGTAGCTCCCCCTCCCCTCCCCTCCCCCACCTCTGCTCCCGGCTCCATCCTGTTCACACTCATCCTCTTAGAGATAAGCCACCTTCTTTCCTTGGCCCACCAAGATTAATAACCAGTCACCCCTCCCACCTGTTCTTAAGCCTCCAGGGATTCCCATACCCTTTGTAAGGTCGGAATAGGGAGAGGGTCTTCTGGCCCTTAGCCAGGCCAGGCTCTCCGGCCCTTCTACTGTAAGTCCGTCTGATGGTGGTAAAGGGTGGCGGGTGGCCTGTCAGTTGAGCTCACACACTTCCTGTGCACTGACACCCACGTGAGTTTCACACCACAGCTGTTCCCCAGCTCTCTGTCCCCAGGGTCTTCTGCACGGTCTCTCTGGGTTGCCCTGGTTCTCCTGGCACAAACTCTCTCTAGATCAGGCAGGCCTTGAACCCACAGAGATCCATCTATTTCTGTTTCCCAAGTACTGGAATTAAAGGTGAGCATCACCACCACTCAAATTTTTCAATTGTTTTTTTTTCCCCCTTTTTTATTCCAGGAGTAAACAACTTAGAGTTCAAAAATGCCAATGAAGACGTTATTGCAGCCTCTGTCTCCAGCCCCCTGAACCTGACTAGAAACAGATAAGGTCACTGATCTGAGGGCAAATCGTTCCAAACAGTATCTGTACTCTTAATCACTAAAGTGTCTTTTTTTTTTTTTTTTTTTTTTTTT
>BDUI01000009.1:1762724-1774964 GCA_002335545.1 Apodemus speciosus
GATCTTCCTGCCTTCACCTCTCAAGTCCTGAGATTACAGGTGTGCCCCTCCATATCCAGCTTTATGGATTATTTTATTTCAGATCCTTGTCCTCGAGGCTTACCTGTCCAGTCTACGAATGTCCCTCTATTGATCTAACTCATCAGTCCTATCTGGTGAATGTTTAGATTGCTTCCAGTATTGTTGGAATACATGATACAGGAGATGGGGTATCATGTATCTCAGGCTGGCTTCAGACATGCTTTGTGGCTGACGATGACTTTGAACTTGTGATCTTCCTGCTTCTACCCCCAAGTACTAGGCGTACACGAACCTCCACACCCATTGTGCTGGCTCCGCTGAGAAAGCGCCGCGCCCAAATAGCCACATCCCCCAGGTCTTCTGAACTTCTTTCGCTCCACGTCCATTGTCCAGCCCGTGTTGGATACCACCACTAACAGTTAGGTCCCTCCTCGTGATGCTGACTGTGAACAGAAGTTGCGAGCATCCTTTTGCATAGGAACAGAAAAGCCTTTGGAACACAACCCACCCAAACCAGAGAGGCTGCAGCTCTGAGCTGTGGCCGGTGTTTCTGAGCTAGGAAAGAACTGATCACAGGATAAGAAGATGCTGCTTAGGTGCGTGGGAGGCAAAAATGACTCATTAGCCCACCGAGAGAGGAGGAAATCTTTAAAAAAAAAAAAAAAGTATGACATTTAACATACTATATATGGGGGTGGGAGTGCGCATGTGCCCTAGAAACACACGGGGAGGGCGGAGGACAGCTTTGTAGAGTTGGTTTTCTCCCTCTGTCTTGTGGGTTCCAAGGTCTTCAAGCTTGGGAGCTGCGCCTCTACTCACTGAACCACGTGCTGGCTAAGATGAGAAAATCCTTTTTGCTGAGCTTTATTCTTATTTATGTCTACGTGTGTCTGTATACCACTGGTATGCGGATGCCTTTAAAGGCCAGAAGAGGGTGTGTCGGGTTCCCTGTCAGTCACCTGACAAGGAGCTGAGAACTGAACGAACCCACATCCTCTGCAGGAGCGGCAAGCCCTCTTAACAAAGGTTCAGCCACTTCTCCAGCCTCAAGGTGGTGCAGTCTTAATGAAAACTTAAAATTGAGAGCGACGGTGCATCTCTGCCCTAAGGAATCTAAAATGTAGAAAGAGCTTCATATACAAGTTACCTGTGTAACCCAAGTGTCTGGACAAATGGAATTTTGTAACGCAGGGAGTTTGCATTAAAAGGTTCCCTTCTCACCAAGGGAGGCGCCCTAATCATCTGCTTTAAATGCTACCCCATAGCCTGGCGTAGTGGCACTCGGAAGACAGAGGCAGACAGGAGCTCGAGGTTTTCTCAGCTACATTGTGATATACCTTGTGTACATCCTGGGCTACTCGTAATTAGAGCAGTTAATTAATGTACGCCTGTACCACTTCTGAATCTCCCTCCTGATTCTCAGACCTGCTCAGTTCTCTTAATTTTTTTGTGCTTTATCAGTGTGCAGGGGTATTCTGCCCACAGGCCACATGTACCCCAGGATAATTCAGAAAGAGACCCAGCCCCAGCACAGAATCACTCATTAAGTTGGCTGGGCATGGTGGTGAATACCTTTTTTTTTTTTTTTGGTTTGTTCTAGACAGGGTTTCTCTGTGTAGCCCTGGCTGTCCTGGAACTTACTCACTCACTCTGTAGACCAGGCTAGCCTCAAACTCAGAAATCTGCCTGCCTCTGCCTCCCAAGTACTGGGATTAAAGGCGGGTGCCACCACTACCCGGCGATGAATGCTTTTAATCACAGCTGGTGGATCTCTTGTGAGTTTGAGGCCATCCTGGTTTACATACTGAGCTCCAGGAAAGCCAGGGCTACATATAGGGTCAGTGTTTCAAAACAAACACAAAACAACCAACCCAAACCATTTACTTACTTAGAACAGCATGGGGTGGTTTTGTGTTGTTACAGGTGTTGGACATGATTTCACAGAGTTCTTGGGAGTGAACTCTGGAGCTGACAGGGGGTGATGGTTTGTATCTGCTAGGCCCAGGGAGTGGCTCTATCATAAGGAGTGGCCTTGTTGGAGTAGGTGTGTCATGGTGGGTGTGGGTTATATGACCCTCATCCTAGCTGCCTGGAAGCCAGTATTCTGCTAGCAGCCTTCAGATGAAGATGTAGAACTCTCAGCTCCTCCTGCACCATGCCTGCCTGGATGCTGCCATGCTCCCATCTTGATGATAATGGACTGAACCTCTGAACCTGTAAGCCAGCCCCAACTAAATGTTGTTCTTTATAAGAGCTGCCTTGGTCATGGTGTCTGTTCACAGCATCACAGGGTCACGGTACAATGTGAACAGGTTGAACACACCTGTATCTTACCTTTCCATTGTGTGCTTTTTTCTCTTCATTGTTTCTCAAGCTAGAATAAGTTTCCCATGCAATGGTATTTTCCTTTGTCCCCTGCTGTTTCTCTAACACTAAGTACCATCTCCATAATACTTCTTGAGTGATTTTCCTTGGGATTTATTTGTTACATCTTAAAACATCCTAACCGGCTGGTGGTGATGCACTTTTAGTACCAACACTCAGGAGGCAGAGGCAGGTGACTCTTTCTAAGTTTGAGACCAGCCTGGTGTGCAGAAAGAGTTCCAGGGCTACACAGAGAAACTTTGTCTCACAAAAAACAAAACAAAACAAACAAATGGGAATTCAGCTAAAAAAGGTTTTTGGAGGAAATGAAGGCCGAAGTGGTTGGTTTCCCTTTGGAGTTGCTTTTTTTGAGTAGGTATTATATGCGTATAATTCAAAGTTACACAAGGATGGACTGGAAAATGTCAACTGATGAATCGAAAGAGGCTTCCCTATAAAGGGGGTGGCTTGACTCATCTAGTAGTTCCCCTAGGCTAAGTTCCTAGCATGGAGCAGCCCCACAGTACAGCAGGACGATAGGATTCACGTTCTATATAGGGCCTGATACACTCCCCAGTGCCTTCACCACCTGCTGAGTGCAGCCCCTCCTCTAAGGTCTTCCCTTTGTTTTACTGGTTGTCACTGGATCTCCACCACTATGGGGTCACCACAGCCTTCCCTGTGCTGACTGGCTGGCATTAAAATACCTGAAACTCGGATCAGTTCTTCTCTCTAACATACCAAGGAAAGATCTACAGTACATAAGCCATGCCCTGTTTCTCCTACTATCCTATAGTCCTCCCCAGGGAGACCAATAGGCTTTTTTAAAATACATTTTCAGAGAAATGCCATGGGTGGGTTGCTCATTCTTTTATACACCCCGCCACAGTAACATGCCCCACCCCCAAACAGGGTTTCGGGTAGGTAGCCCATCTGGCCTCCGACTTGCTGCGTTACTGAGGCTGGTATCAAGTTTTCAATTTTCCTGCTTTCACCCTCAAGTGCTGGGATACCAGGCATGCACCACCACACAGAGAATAACTTTTATTTCAGGTTTTATGCTGGAAATGTCCACTTGCCATTCCATATGAGACACCTTAGTACTTAAATCTCTTCATTCTGAGAGTCATGACTTGACATGAAAGTCAGTACTTCATCCATCGGTGGTGGTTTGAATATGCTTGGCCCAGGTAGTGGCACGATTTGGAGGTGTGGCCTTGTTGGAGTAGGCAAGGCCTTGTTGGAGAAAGAGTGTCACTGTGGGTGTGGGCTTTAAGATTCTCATCCCTGGAAGCCAGTCTTCTCCTAGAAGCCTTCAGATGAAGATGTAGAACTCTCAGCTCCTCCTGCACCATGCCTGCCTGGATGCTGCCATGTTCCTGTCTTGATGATAATGGACTGAACCTCTGAACCTGTAAGCCAGCCCTAATTAAATGTTGTCCTCATAAGAGTTGCCTTAGTCATGATATCTGTTCATAGTAGTAAAACCCTAAGACTCTGTCTGTCTGTCTGTCTATCTATCTATCTATCCATCCATCCGTCTATCATCTATCTATCCTGATATCTAGATATATCTACGTGTGTGTGAGTGTGTGAGCACATGTGCACATTCTTGCCTTGATTAGTGTGTGAAGGTCAGAGGACAGTTTTCCAGGGTTTGTTTTCTCCCACCACCATGTAGGTCCTAGGGATTGAACTCAGGTTGTCAGATTTGGCAGCAAGTGCCTTCACCCGCTGAGCCATCTCGCCAGCCCTTGTTTGCTTGTTTGTTTGAGACAGGGTCTTGTGTTGGCATATTTGTTTTATCATCGTATTGGGCTCTTATACCTTATTCTATGCTACTTTCTTCCAACCCCTGACACGAGGTAGGAGAGAAAGAAGGTTAGAGGAGAGAGGGAGTGTAGCCCTCTGTAGCTACTTCCTACTGATGAAGGTCAGTGGGTTCCTTGGGGCAAGTCCAGTCTTCGACATCAGGACACCCAGCAGTCCAGCAATCCAACAAATCCAGCAAATGCAACAGCAGTGAGGGTCTGGGGGTGTTCAGCTACCCCAGCCCCTCTCCCGGCTCTCCCACTTATACCCTCTCCAGAGTCCCCAGAATAAAACTATCTGCAGCTGAGAGAAATCATGCCTCCCTAGAGGACATAATAGAGACAACACAGTTAACAGCTGTGGACAAACCGAAGCAGCCCCATATTCTATACCTGGGATTAAAACAAAAGCACTCATACAATGTAATGGATTTTTAACGAAACCAAAACTCTTCACTACAGTCTTATTATATAGTTCAAGCTGTTCTGGAACTCACAGCAATCCTCCTGCCTCACTGTCCAGCATATTGGAATTACGAGGCCCGTGTCATGACATCTGGTAAGAATCATTACTTCTCATAAACATTTGACCCAAATAATTAACACTGCGCATTTCCCCCAAGGCACGCTGGCTCCAAGCAGACAGATACCTGCAGAATGAGGCAGGGATTTGGGGCTATAGTCTAGACCTGCCTTGGCCAGGAGCCCAAGCCCCACCCATCGTTAGAAGCTTTACCCTCCAGCCTTACCTGCTGCATCTTAAGGTGTGGCACACTCCTTAGGTTACTCCAAAACTAACATGGAACGCTCTGCAAGTCTCCTGTGTACACAGGACAGGAAATGCACCGTTTTAGGCCTGAGAGGTGGAGCTTTGGGATTAGGCCTGTGTGAGGTCCTGGGTGAGAGCCCCAACAGCCAAAGCCAGCAAACAAAAGAACAAGCAAAAAGCCACTGAACCCCCTATAGAAAGCATAGAGTTCAGTGGCACTGAGTACGTTCACACTGCTATGCCGCCACCCAAGAACCTAATTTGCAAAACTGAGACTGAACTCTCATTCCCTCCTTCCCTCCTCCCATGGCTCCCCTGGTTCTATCTGTCTCTATGAAGTTGGCCGCTCTAGGTGTCTCGTATAAGGGACATCATACAATTCATGTTCGTTGTGACCGGTTTATTTCACTTATCACCATGCCCTTTAGGCCGACATATATTAAGAGCACCTGTCAGACTTTTCTTCCTTTTAAAGGCTGTATAAAAGTCTCTTGTGTGGCTATACCACATTTGCTTATTCCTATGGTCTGTCAACAGAACAATAGGTTGCGTCCATTTTTTTTTTTTTTGACTATTGCAACTAATACTGCTTTGGACACAGTAGAACGGAGTTAGCACATTTTATCAGTAGTTCACTTAGAGACGCGGTAGCCTTCATGGTAGATTTCAGATCTGAATTTTAAAGAGTTGCAGCCATGTTAGGGGGAGATACAGCTTGAGAGCCCCACCCTGCTGCACACCAGCTATGAGCCATGGAGGGAGATCCATCATCTCTCTATATAAGGCTCTGGGAGACTAAGATAAAACAATAAATGTGTAATGGCTGAGGAGGCAAAGGCAGAGAGAAGCAGAAATGACACCGGGAAGTGGCTTGCACCCTCTTCCCAACTCCTGGTACGAGGAAGCTAGCCTGGGTCACACAGTGACTGTCAAGCCAGCCTGGGTTAGGACCCTGTCTCGAAAAGGACGAAGAAGGGGCTGGAGAGATGACGCAATGCTTGAAAGCTCGAACCAAGTTCGATTCCCAGCACCCATGTCCGGTGGCTCTCAAGCACCTGTAACTTCTGCTCCAGAGAATCCAAGATCACTTGTGGCCTTCTCAGGCACATACCCCCCCCCCAAACACACACATACTTGCAGAATTAAACATAAATCTCTTTTTTAAAAAGCACGAACAAAAGTCAAGTTGATCCCCAGATAGTGTTGTGTCGTAAAACTTTTCCTGGGGAGATCCTGCTGCGCATGTCTGCTTATCCGGATAGGGAGCCCACAACAGAGTAAAGTATGGATGCCACTGGAGTCCAGCTCGGTGATCTGTGAGTTTTACTGGGGTTACTTACAGGAGCAGAAATGACTGGAAGACAGTTGTGTCACTGTGGTGGTTTGAATAGGAATGGTTCCCCTATACACTCGTGTGTTTGAATGCTTGACCCAGGGGGAGTGGCACTATTAGGAGGTGTGGCCTTGTTAGAAGTATGCTACTATGGAGGTGGGCTCTGAGGACCTGTGTGTGTGTGTGTGTGTGTGTGTGTGTGTGTGTGTGTGTGTGTGTGCGCGCGCGCACCCCTGTAAGCCAGTCCCAATTAAGTGTTGTCCTTTACAAGAGCCTTGGTCTTGGTGTCCCTTCACAGCAATAAAACCCAAACTAAGACAGTAACCAAAGCCTATGTGAGCATGGGTGGCAGTGCACAAATGCTGGGAAGCTGGAACACACTGCAAAGCCCTCAGTCAGCTCAACACATTGAAGAATATCCCTCTAGTGACAGTTGGTCTAAACTCTAAGGCAGCTGGTCTGGCCCAGTCTTCTTTTGGCTTGGCTAGTCTTATTTGCAGCTTTACTCTGTTACTAGGCTTTGGGTTAGAAGCTCAGCTTTTATTGTTTACTCTGGCAAGGGGGGGGGGCAGGGGGAACTAGTGAATCTGGTCAATTTCAGGAACTTCCTGAAGCTATTTTAAATTTGTTTACCTTCCTCCTTAAGGAGCTTCCCCGGCAGGATGTTTCAAACAGAGAAAGTGTTATGCAACAGATGGTGGCATTTAAACTTCATCCTCCTTTGTTTGCTTTTGAGATAAGATTATCAGGAAGTTCAGCTGATCGTGAATGAGCTGCCTGCTGAGGTTGTCTTTAAACTCCTAATCCTCCTGCCTCCACTCCATGGTGCTGAGACACCAGCATTGTCTGTAGTGTTCTTTGGGACTAATATGATTATTTTTTCCTTCCTGAAAGTAACAGATATTCAATCTCACTGGCAAGAATTCCTACTTTGCCCAGAATAGGAAAGGGTTTTAATTTTCATTTAATAGCTATCCTCTGATAGTAAAGTCAAAGATTCTTGTAAGAAGGATCCAGAAGGACCTGCACATAGGCAGGAAGATCTGGGGCTTGTGATTAAGTGGGAGACACTTCATGTGTCATGCATGTAAGTTGTTTTCAAAAGCCCCATTCCCCTTCCTTCCTTCCTTCCTTCCTTCCTTCCTTCCTTCCTTCCTTCCTTCCTTCCGGCAGGGTTTCTCTAAGTAGCCTTGGCTGTCCTGGAACTTGCTCTGTAGATCAGCCTGGCCTCTGCTTCCCAAATTCTGGGATTAAAGGCACCATCACTCTCTGGGTAAGCCCCATTATTATTGTACTTGTTTTGTTTTTCAGGACAGGGTTTCTCTGTGTATCCCTGGCTGTCCTGGACCTCACTTTGTAGACCAGGCTGGCCTTGAACCGAGAGCTCCATCTGCCTCTGCCTTCTCAGTGCTGGGATTAAAGGCATTCGCCATTATGCCTGGCTAAGTCCTGTTATTCTTAAAAGCAAGAATAAGTACTAACTTTGAGTAACCAAGGGACAAAAGATTCAAAAGGCAGAGATAAAAGCTCATGTTTTAAAGACAAAACCACGGCAGGGAGGTATTGCAGCTGCCATTTTATAAAATAGTAGAGGCTCAGAGAAGTCCAGAGACCTGCAGAGCGTCACACAGCGGATGAGGATCAGAAGCAGTATTAGACTAGGGTCTACTTGAAAACAGAGCCTGGCTCCTTTCCTTGCTTGCCTGTCTAGAATTCTAGTCCCAGGATAGACCAATCCCAACTGGAATCGTTAGAGTTGGGAGGACCCTTGGGTGCCCTCAGGATTAGGAAGTCTTCCTTTTCACTTACAGTAGGAACCATAAAGGCAACCAGGGCTTGCCTTGCTGTGCTTTTGCCGGGCACTGAAGTTCATTCTGCAAATAGGCGACTGACCATCTTAGGGCCTTCAAAGGCAATGTGGAATTTGTATGCAACTCCAGCAGCAATAATTCTGATATTAGTCAAATTAGATTCAGGGAAAATGTTTACATAATTTACTTTTTTTTAATGTATGTGAGTACACTGTAGCTGTACTGGTGGTTGCGAGCCATCATATGGTTGCTAGGAATTTGCATTCATGACCTCTGCTCTCTCCAGTCGGCCCCACCTGCTATTTATTTATTATGTGTAAGTACACTGCAGCCGTCTTCGGACGCATCAGAAGAGGGCGTCAGATCTCTTTACAGATGGTTGTGAGCCACCATGTGGTTGCTGGGATTTGAACTCAGGATCTTCGGAAGAGCAGTCAGTGCTCTTAACCGCTGAGCCATCTCTCCAGCCCCCACATAAGTTTTTAAAATTCCGGTGCAAAGCTCAACCGACCAGAGAGCTCAATGGATCAGATTGTCTGGTTAATGGATAACTGATGTTGGATGCTCTGTTAGAGACCTCTGGTATTGATTCTCTTAGGCACCCAGCCAAGTACTGGGTGTGGGGAAGGGTGTGGGGGAATGGGACACAGGTTTGCCTTTAGTACTGCCTGGCTAATATGGGCTCTTAAAGGCCTTAACCTCTGTTCTAGCCCACCACCCACCAGACGAGGTGGGAAAGAAAGGTTACTAGGATACAGGGGTGGGGGGTGGGGGGAGGGGGGAGGTGGACCTGTTTAGAAAGGTTCTTTGAAACAAATCCCATCTACATTGTGAGGAAATCAGCAGTCCAGTTCACAGGTCAGCAGCAGCAGTTCCACCCGCTCTCAAAACACTTGACTGACACACCAGCCGTCCAGTCCATGGTGTCGGGAGAGCAGTAGCAGTGGCACAACCTAGCAGGGGCAGCCAGGTTTTTAGCCGAGTCGGCAGGAGTCCGCAGCCAGGACCAGGATCACCAGGGACACCAGGAACAGTTCTTAGCTGTGTCTCTCAATGAAACAAAGATCAGGTAAGATGCAAGTCTGCAAGTCCAAGAATCGTTGCAAAGCCAGCGCTACAAACAAGCAATGGGAGCCCCACTCCTCCCCCCACAACCTCCGCCACTGTCGCATGCTATTTATACTTCCTCCAAGCATCACGTGTCCTCCGTGGGTCTTGCCTCACCACGTGTTTTGCCTCAGCACGTGAGTCTGTCTTAGCAAAACTCCATGTGAGTCTGTCTCAGCTGACATCACTCTGTCAATGGGTCCAGGACCAAGGAAGCAGCACAAGACCATCAGAAGCCTTTTGGTGCGCATCTCTCTATGGAGTCCTGATAAACAGAGCTAGAGACACCGCATGTAAGGCGAACCAATACATGCATGCCATTAGCGAAGAATCCTTCTTCACGTGTTCTTTCACATGCTTGCCTTAGCAGAACATCCTTTCACCTCTGTCCGCTCCAGGAGAGCATGCCTTCACATGTTTTTACCCCAGCAAAACACCATCCGCGACACAACTGACTTGTCCACGAACCCTAGAGTTTCCGTTTCAAGGAGACGATGCTTTTGGATAGTTGGGGTTTGAGGTGTTTGTTATTGGTGGGTATTTGAGTTTGCAGTTGGACACACAGAACCTGCTCCACAGACAAGGTCAGGGTAGGTGATTAACATTTGGCAGCCATTACTGGAGAGGTGACATTTAAAGCTGGGGGGAGGGGAGGGGGGGCTGGTGATTCACCGACCATGCCTCAGCGAGTTTCTATATCAGGTGCCAAGGAGATGGGACTGTAGGGACAAAGGAAGCTGACAGGTATGATGGAAAAAAAAAAAGCCAAGAGAGCTGGTCCCCTGGGTCCCATCGTCCAAGGAAGAGAAGACACCAAGTCTGTCACTTGGTAATTATGTGGGGGTGCAACCACAATGTTCTATCTTTTGATGCTCTTTGAACAATTCATTTAGAATTAAATTAAAAGACAAAACAAATGTCCCAGGGAGGATGGCTTCTCATGCCTAGGGGTTAGAGCAGTGGTTCTCACCCTTCCTAATGGTGTGGCCATTTAATACAATTCCTTATGTGCTGACCCCCAACCATAACTTATTTCACTGGCACTTCAAAACTGTCATTTGACTTCTGCTATTAAATTAGAATATACATATCTGATATGTAACCCCTGCGAAAGGGTCATTGTTATGAAATACAATGCGGCAAGGAGGTACCTGGTGGGCCCATGCCAAGGTGTCCCCCTGAGAAATCATGCCATGCAAAAGATCTAGTGTAAAGGGTGTTATTTGGGGGAAAGGAAGGAGTAAGGACCTGGAAAGGGGGTAGAGGCAGACCGAGCCATGAGGGCAGAGAAGGGGGGTGGGGGGACAGAGAAGGACAGAAGGGGGGAGATCAGCTGGGAACATGGGGGGGGGAGAGAGAGAGAACTGCGGCGGCGAGCAGTCCTTTTGTATGCTCTGGCGTGGCATCTGGTAGCAGCTAGTAATGGTGGCCCGAGATGATATAAGCCTGTTGCTAGGTCCCTGGGAGGAGCCTCGCGGAATCAGGTAACAATCAACCAGCTAATAGTCAGTCAACCACCAAAGGGGTGGTTGAACCCACAGATTGAGAATCACTGGGTTGGAGGGTGGTGATGTCACTGTGATTGACAGTCAGTGGTTCAGGACGGAAGCCCAAGAGGTCAAGGAATCTGGATTTAAATATGGAGTTGTGGGATCCCGGCTGAGTAACCACGGACCATCAGAATTCTGTTCAGCAAAACAGGAAGAGTAATAATTCAGCAAAATTGGAATAATAAACAGGAGACAATCAGAGATGCCCCAAGCAAAAGGCTCTGAAAGGTGCCTGCCTCATGTTAGGTACCCAAGGAATTGCTGGCTTACATGTACCGATGGACAGTGGGATAACATAATGTGTCCCTATTTAAAAAGCAGAAAAGCCATCGTTTTAGTTAAATGTATGCTTTAAACAGAAAAAAAAAGTCATGATACAACTGGAATTGTGATTGTTGTAATCTTAGCATAAACTGCACTAAAAAAGAAAAGAAAAAGAAAAAGAAAAAGAAAAAGAAAAAAAGAAAAGAAAGAAACCCGTGGCTGGCCATGGCGATGAATGGGGAAAATCAAGAGATCCGGAATTTAAGACCAGCCTGGGCTTCACGGGATCTTGTCTCAAAACACTGAAAATGAAGAAGAGTCTGGGCCTGTAGCTCGATTTTAGAGAGCTTGCCAACCATGCAAGGTTGGATTGCCCAGCTCCAGGCGGAGCTGATGTTCAAGGCCTGGCTACGTAGAGAATTCTGGTTCTGAGGTCCTTGAAGAGTTATTTCTCCACCAGTGAAATGAGCCAATTCAAGCCAGAGTGTAATATATGAAAGGCAGCTTTATTGGGAAGCTGCTCTCTGGCAGGCTAGTTCACTGTTCCCAAGGACAGGGGCGAGGGAAGTCACCATGGGGAAGAGAGAGGTGATGAGGGGAAAGAGAATGGAAGAGAGGAAGGAAGGAAGAGGAATGAGGGGAGAGAGCCCAGAATGTCTGGGTTCTTTAGGGAAGAGTCTCTGGAGGAAGGGCAGCCCAGCCCCTTAGCCTGGAAAGTTGAGTGTGGAGGGCAGAATAGGGACTGAGGGATGCTGGGAGAACACGGAGGCCAAGTCTGCTTTGATATGTAAAATATGATCTCAGTCCTTTGTTTTTTTTGGGGGGCGGGGGTTAGAGGGGCCGGGTGTCTAGAAACCAAATAGTCCTAACTTTAAAAAGAACCAAACCAAACCCCTAAAGCAACTATCCCCCTCTAGCAAGGAACAAAAGAAACTCAGCCTGGATCCCGGGGGACAGAGAGGCCAGTGGCTGTTTTACCAGCTGCCAAGCTGTCACTCAGCCTACCTTTCTCTTTGCACAGTTTGTCTCTTAGAGAAGCTCTGGTCCAGCTTTTTCTTTGCTTTCTGCACTTAAGCAAACAACCACTCAGTGTTTTCAAGAGTTCTGCGATCCTGGGATGGAGGACTCTCCAGAGCACAAATCCACACCTGTGTCAATCTAGTGACCAGATGAGATCATGAAAGACTTTGCCAGTCTTACCTATTGGACC
>BDUI01000009.1:1775519-1795968 GCA_002335545.1 Apodemus speciosus
TACCCAGGCTCAGAACCGCAGTTCTGTGCCTGAGCAGCCCTGAGAGGATCAAAGGTTAGAGATTCACCTGCACTCCTCACTAGTGGGGACATGGATGGGGTCCCCCCCCCCCCGGTCTGGAAAAGTCACGTGGCACTTTGTCAGGACAGCTTTAAAGTTCCAAGCACAAACGCGTTCACTGCAATCCTATTTACAATCTTTTGTAGAAGAGAAACAGTTTGGCAGGGAAGATGGCGCCTGCCTATAACCTGGACACTCGGGAGGCTGAAGCAGGAGGATTGCAAGGTTGGGTCCAGCTGGCTACACAGTGAAAGCCTGTCTCGGAACACCAGAAACCAAGAAGCTGGGGAGGTGGCTGTGGAAGGGTTCTGCACAGACCTGGCCACCCGAGTGGATCAGGATGTGGTGAGAGTCTGAAAACCCTGAGCACCCCATTGTGAGATGGGATACAGAGACTGCAGAGTCTCGAGAGCATTGCACGCTGTCACCCTGGTATGTGCAGCAGAAAACGAGAGACCCTACCCCAAATCAAGGTGGATCATGAGGAAGGTGTCTGTGTCCAAAAGGGAACATGTGTGTACACATGCATGCACGCATGCACTGAGAGAGTCAGAGAGTCAAAACCCAAAACTAAGTTTCAACATTTTAAACAGTGAAATAGGCACTTGCGTTCCAGTAGCACTGTCACGTGGACCATTCTATTAACGTTACTAAAACCAGTATTTCCTTCAATACCTAATTCCTATAATCTCCCCAGCACCGAGGTAAGCATTTGGATGACATCAAAGACAAAAGCACAAAGATATTTTGCTGAGGTGTATAGTCCCGGGTCAAAGCGTGGGCACAGGCGTCAGAGGTCAGAGGGGAGATTAGAATGTTCTCAGAGGCCCACGCAAAACACAACTGTCATCTCAGAAGGCATGAGACTGTATGATTATGACCAGAGAACACTGCTAGCCTGCAATAACATGTTCCACTGTGAAAGCTGCTGTGTGAATTTTTGTAGTCTCGAGTTTATGATTAGATAGTCATAAATCAAGGCGTTACTAGAGACTTCGGTGAGGGCAGCTGGTAGGTGGGTTACAGCAAGACAAGGAAAACTGTTACAGGTTTCAGATGCGATCTGGTGACAGTCCTTGGATTGATGGGAGCTATGTGCACAGGTACCCGCACACATGTATGACCCCCGCCCCTCACGCACAGGAGAAGGTATTAAAATAAAACCAAGAGTAAACACAGTGTGTGCCTGTCTATAATTTCATATGGCACGCACGAGGCAGAAAACAGAGGATCCTTAATTTAAGCTCAGCCTGGGTGCGACATAGACTGTCTCAATAAATACAACCTTTAAAAGAGACAGCTTAGTTTTCAAGAACAGGGTGGCAGGATGACCAGTTACCCACTACTCATTGCCAGATGAGGCTGCGGAAGCCAGGTGGCTGGCTGAGTGGCCCTTCCATGGCTGCTGGGACCCAAAATAAAGAACCAAAGCAAAATTCGGGTACCAAACATTTTAGTAAGTGTCCAGGTGAGCCCTGGTTAGACACAAGACCCTTCCTCAAAAAAATTAAATTAAATTAAATTTAAAAAGGTAAAAAGCAGCCAGAGACACCGCTCAGTATAAAGGTGCCTGTCATCAAACCTTATGAGCTGTGTTTGTGTTTGATCTCCAGGACCCATATGATAGAAGGAGAAAACCGATTCCTGAGCTGTCCTCTGGCTTTTCTGTTTTGTTTTAGTTTGTTTTTTTGTTTTGTTTTGCTTTTACAAGACAGGGTTTCCCTGTGTGGACCAGGCTGGCCTTGACTTTACAGAGACCCACCTGCCTCTGCCTCCCTCTAGTAGTGGGATTCAAGGCATGGATGGGCCACTACTGCAGGCTTGAGTTGTCCTCTGATCTCCACATGAAGTATGACATGGATGCAATACCCACAGTTTTTTTTAGAAGTCAAAGAAAACAAATAGAAACAAGTGTATGAGCCGGGCACGCCTTTGATCCCAGCACTTGGGAGGCAGAGGCAGGCGGATTTCTGAGTTCGAGGCCAGCCTGGTCTATAGAGTGAGTTCCAGGACAGCCGGAGCTACACAGAGAAACCCCGTCTCGAAAAACCAAGAAAAAAAAAAGTGTACGTGATACCACGAAAAAGCAAGCTGCCCCCACCCCCTCCCCCGACACCCCCTCCCACCCCATCCTCCCCCCCTCCACCCACCGCGCTAGCTCTGCACCGCTTATCTCTTCCCTGGCCGGCAGGGGGCGCGCGCCCTCCGCTCCCGTCCTCCTCCTCCCCCCGCGCGCGTTCGCGCGCCGGGCTGCGCGAGAGCAAGGAGGAGGGGACTGTCCCCGGAGGCGCGGAGGGCTGGAGCGGCAGGGCGTGTCAGGTACGGCGGGGCCGAGCTGCGCAGGTCCATGCTGCGTCGGGAGCGCGCTCCTCCCGGAGGAACCCCCGAAGCTGCCCTCCCGGAGCTTCCCAGGGGTCCGCGGCTGGGTGGGAGCGGAGAGGGGCGCAGGTCGCCAACGGGCCGCGGGTTCTCAGGGGCGTTGGTGGCTCGCCCGCCCGACCTCTCGCCCGTGTAAGCACCTCCCGCAATGGTTTCGAGTAACCCCCATTTTCCAGGTGATGAAACCGAGGCTCCAAGAAGTTAGGAGACTTGCTCCCAGTTAGCCCAACCCATAGTGGCAGCGCTGGGGTCCAAGCCGAGGCCACTGGGCTTCGGGGCTCTGGCTGTGATCGCTGTCACACGGCCTCCCGCACATCCTTTACAGGTCCCAAAGGGAAATGAAACATTGAGCCCTGGCCTTGTGACGAGATGGTGAGATAGGGGCTCGCCCCATGTAGGGTGCAGAGCTGGCAAGGGAGGGTTGACAGGGTGGGGGACAGTCCCTGGGAAGGACAGGAAGGCAGAGGAACTAGAAGAGTTGAGTATTTATGATGGGGATGGAGAGGTCTTGAGGGATAGGACAGTACCCGCGTGAAGGATGGATGGCTCCTGTGGCCATTGATTTCTGTGAGGCGGCTTAGGACTCCCTGACTCCCACTCTTACTAGTTTTTTTTTTTTTTTCTAAAAGATTTATTTTATGTATATGAGTACACTGTCGCTGTCTTCAGACACACCAGAAGAGGGATCAGATCCCATTACAGATGGTTGTGAGCCACCACGTGGTTACTGGGAATTGAACTCGGGACCTTTGGAAGAGCAGCCAGTGCTCTTAACCGCTGAGCCATCTCTCCAGCCCTTTTACTAGTTTTTTTTGTTTTTTTTTTAATACTTTATATACAGCTGGAAACATAAGCAAAGTTACTCCCTGCCCTGGCTAGTTCTTAAGGCAACTTGACACAGGCTACAATCATTTAGGAAGAGTGAAGCACAATTGAGAAATACCTCTATAGGATTGGCCAGTGGGGCATTGTCTTAATGCTCGACGCAGGACCGTAAGTACTTTGTTGATTACCCCTGGGTCTGAAGCTCTGCCTTCACTTTTGGCCCTGATTTCTCTTAGCGATGGAGTGGGACCTGAGAGATGGTCAGATGAGGTAAACCCTTCCTCCCCAAGTTGCTTTTGGCCATGGTGTCTGATCACAGTCATAGAAATCCTAACTAAGACAGCGTCTTAAGCACATTGAAGTGTTTAGTTTAACAGTGTTAAGTGAACTCACACTGTGGCAAACATCTCTGGGACTCTCTGCAATCCATCGGGCAAGGCAGCTTCTGGTTTCCTGATCCCTCTGACCCCGCACTCCGCCCATTCTGCTCTCTCTATGACCCAGCCCACTTGAGGTTCCTTAGCCCAGTAGACTCACACAGATATAGGCTGGATTATTTCACTCAACAAGAGAAAGTCTTCAAGTTTAATCTATATTGTGTGTGACAAGACTGCCTTGTCCTTTTAGCCTAAATAATAGTTCATTCTAGGTCTAAACTGCATTTCATTTATCCTTTAGGGGGCAATGTTGGGGATTTTACCCACAAAGTTCTACCACTGGGGTACAGTATCAACACCAGTAAACTTACACTTTACTCGAATATCTTGTACTAATTCCTCGATAATTTTACATAAATATGCATAATAATGCATCACGATTATATCCTTGGCCAACTCCTCCTTCCTGCTTCACCCAGGCACCAGAGCAGAGCCCATTGAATCCAGTTAGTGCTACCGGAGCAGAGCCTGATCTGTGGGCTTGACCTTCTACAGGAAAGCTGAGCTGTGGAGAATTCTTAAGGACAGCGGCCAAGTCGTGTCTTGGTGGCATCTCCGGGCTCTTCTCCTTGTCCTGCCTCTTGTCAGGCTTTCTTACCTCTCCTCCACGATGTTTGCTGAGCTTGTGCATGTGTGTGTGTGTGTGTGTGTGTGTGTGTGTGTGTGTGTGTGTATGCGCGCATGCACACCTGGGCTGATAGAAATGACTGACCAGTTAAGAGTCTGCATGAACCCTCTGCCCATGCAGAGAGAAACTCTGGCCAAGGTTGAGGGCAGCCCCAATCTATGGAACTAGTGTCTTTACACTTACAAAGTACTTGTAGATTGAGGTATTCTACACATGTGGAAAGGTATGCTTATTTTAGTATAGCGATAACACAGGTCGCTATCGGCACACTCACGATGTCCTAGGCAGCCAGCGACAGTGTTCAGGAAACGACACTGCCCACCCTCCAGGAGCCCCCTAACGTCTTGTACTGCCGTGCCAAGGGCAACCGCCTCTCCATTAGTTGTTCCTCCTCCTCCCTGCTAGACAAGCAGTCTGTCACAGACCCGATCTTAGCCTGTCTCTTGCTCTGATCTCCTGCTCTGATCTCTGACAGTATAGTAGGTAAAGCGCGGGGGGGGGGGGGGGTCACAGGACAGCCTCAGGTGATGGTCCTCAGGCAGCTCCCAACTTTCAAGATAGTCTCTTGTTGGCCTAGCTATTCATTCCATCAGACCATCTCTGTCTCTAACCTGCCAGAATTACAGTCTTATATTGTGCCTTGCTAAGGTTTTCATTTTTTGTGTATGTGTGCATGTGTGTGGGTGCCTGCGTGCCTGCTTGTCTGTATGGGTACCGTGTGCTTTTGGCTGCCCAAGGAAGCCAGAAACAGGCATCCCATGCCCTGGAACTGGAGTTACAGATGGCTGTGAGCACCTCGTATGGATGTTGGGAACCGAACTCACGTCCTCTGTAAGAACACTAAGTGTTCCTTGACTCTGAGCTATTTTTCCTGCCTCCTCCTTTTTCTTCTTTCTGGGGACCTGAACTGGGGTCCTCACCTCTGCAAGGCAGGAGCTTAACCAACCGAGCCTTCTCCCTGGCCCTTGCTTTGCTGTCTGAAACTTAAATTTGGACTTATTTTATGAACTATTCTAAAAAGCAGCGCTTTGTTTGGCCGTTTTTCTATACCTTACATAT
This sequence comes from Apodemus speciosus, assembly GCA_002335545.1. Taxonomy (NCBI): domain Eukaryota; kingdom Metazoa; phylum Chordata; class Mammalia; order Rodentia; family Muridae; genus Apodemus; species Apodemus speciosus. The sequence goes on from BDUI01000009.1 coordinate 1,780,908, forward strand.
ATTGTTGTTGGTTATTGTTTGTTTGTTTGTTTGTTTGTTTTCCAAGACAGGGTTTCTCTGTGTAGCCCTGGCTGTCCTGGAACTCACTCTGTAGACCAGGCTAGCCTCAAACTCAGAAATCTGCCCGCCTCTGCCTCCCGCATGCTAGAATTAAAGGCGTGCGCCACCACCGCCAGGCTTATACCTTACATATGTATGGGCACGAGACATGCTCCTTGTAGGACACTTACGAACAATTCTAGGTGCCATTTCCTTGGAATGACACTAGAGCTGACTAGCAGCCTTATCAGCTTGCTGAAGCACAGCCTCCCCTCATCTGGGTTAAGTCCCAAGAAGCTGCTGCCCAAGCCAGCGTCCAGAATCTACTGGGAAGCAGCTCACAGTTCGGTTCAGATTGCTAATGACGCAACATCTTAAGCATTTATTATTTTCTCAGGTACTGTGGATTCAAGATAAGCAGGGCATGACCTCCGCTCTTGAGCATACAGTGGAACTGGAGAAAATGCAGAGTCACGATGTGTCAGGAAGGCAGAGGGGCACCGGAGGCTTAGGGAGGCGGGCAGAGGGAGGGAATTTGGGTCCTTAGCATCGAGCACACATTTTTGCTATAACACGTCCCATTCTTTCTTAATTAGCTTGTTAAAAAAAATAATCTTCCTGCTGGAGTTTTGAAGACCAGGAAGGTATGCCAGTCATTACTGTAACTCCCACGGGTCTTACCTCACTGCCTTACAGATGGGCAGAGGCATTCTTCTGCTCCACAGGGAGAACCTCATATGTGAGGAGCCTTCCAGAAACAGACGCGGTTAACGCCCACCGGCTTCTCCAGCCAGGCAGGGGGCAGTGCTTCTCAAAGATGGCTCCAAAACCGCTTGCAAAAATTCATTGTGTGTGAGCTGGGAGGATACAGATTCACTTTCCTAAACCTATCAACTGGGTCTCAGATGCTAGGCCAGGAAGCGCAGGGTATGGGTGCTTTGGGTCAGGAAGGAGGGGGCTGGGGCTTGGGGTGGGGATGAGGCTGAGGGAACCCCTGGGGACCACTGAAGCAGAGGTAGAGTCGCTGGGCGTGGAACCAGACATCCTCCCGACTGTCACGCTGGGAACCCGCAGTCGGAAGTTAATATTACCTGATATGCCGTGCAGTTGAAGAAAAGGTGTTCCTTTTGCCTATTTCAATGTCCTAACTGGAAGTCTCTGCCTGTCGTTTGACATTTCTTACTGGATTCTTTTAATGTGCACAGACTACTTAACGCCTTTAAATTACTTACTACTGAAAGGACAGTTTAGATTTATAGTGGGTTAAATCTCTGAAGGGAGGAATTGGGAATCTGTGTGTCTTTCCTTTGGGGAACAATGGAGTGAGTATTCCCCGTAGTCTGCTTTCTAGGTCTGAGCTTCACCGTGCTGGTGAAATTAGTCTGCCATTCATATAATCATTAACGTAAAGTCATAGAGGATGTTTACGCAAAATATAATTTCTCATATCCCTTTAAAAATGTCTGGTTATTTCATGTGTATGGGTGTTTTGCCTGCATGTGGACTGTGTAGGTGCCCCAGTGCCCATGAAAGCCAGAGACAGCATTAGATTCCCAGGGTCTGGAGTACAGATAGTTCTGAGTTGCCACGTGGGTGTTGAGGGCACAACCTGGGGGCTCACTATACAGCTGTGGTTAACCTGGAACTTCTCTTCTCTTCTCTTCTCTTCTCTTCTCTTCTCTTCTCTTCTCTTCTCCTTTCCTTCCTTCCTTCCTTCCTTCCTTCTTTTCGTTTGTTTTGAGACACAGTTTCTCTCTGTAGCTTTGGCTGTCCTGCAACCCTCTTTGTGGTCCAGGCTGGCCTCTAATTCACAGAGATCTGCCTGCCTCTGCCTCCCAAGGGTTGGAGCTAAAGGTGTGCGCCGCCACCTTGCTGGAGCAGGAGCTTTTCTAAGTAGATCAGGCAGGCCTCACATTCAGAGCTTGCCAAGAGCTGGCCGGCTGGCATCGGTGTGCTCTAGCACATGCTTTTTACATTTATTTAACTTAGCGCTCAAAGCGCTAGGTTTCATTTCAGTCCTGGCATCATCATTCTCCTTTCTTTTCAGTCATCCCCCTGCCTCCCACCTGCCTGGATGTTTGATGTTTAAACTGCATTATTTTTTTTCCAGTTATCAACATGTACCATTTTTTTTTATTTTACTTTAGTTTTGCTGTTTTTTTTAAAGATTTACTTATTTATTATTATATGTAAGTACACTGTGGCTGTCTTCAGACACTCCAGAAGAGGGAGTCTGATCTCATTATGGATGGTTGTGTGCCACCATGTCGTTGCTGGGAATTGAACTCAGGACCATCGGCAGAGCAGTCAGTGCTCTCAACCCACTGAGCCATTTCTCTAGCCCCAAAGTGCATTACTTTTATACCAGTCTGTTTAACTGACTGATGGGGAAATGGTTTTAAACTTTCAACTTGCGTGTATGTTCAAAGTGCCACACTGGATATGCAGCCCACAGTGGTGAGTGTGCGAGGTATTTCTGCCGAGGGTGAGTGCTCTGTGTAAAGGTACATTTATACCTTACAGGCCTCCGCTCCGGATAGCTGTGTGTGTGGAGGAAACACTGAGCTGAGCCGGAAGCTGTACTCTGACTTGTGAGAAGAATGGGACAGCCTCCCTCACCCAGGATGACCTTTTCTAGCTCCATCCATTTACCTGCAAATTCCATTTTTCCTAACAGCTGGATGATATTCCATTGTGTAAACATAGCCTGGTTTCATCATCGTTTGTCAACTGAGGGACATCTGGGCGTTTTCCATTTCTAGCTGTTTATTTTTTTTTTTAAGATTTATTTATTTTATGTATATGAATACACCATTGCTCTCTTCAGACAGACCAGAAGAGGGCATCAGATCCCATTACAGATTGTTGTGAGCCAACATGTGGGTGCTGGGAATTGAACCCAGGACCTCTGGAAGAGCAGTCGGTGCTCTTAACCGCTGAGCCATCTCTCCAGCCCTTCTAGCTGTTTATTAAGAGCAGTAGCAGTGAACTTGGATGAGCAAGTATCTCCACAGTAGGGTGAAGTGTCCTTTGAGTATATGCCCCAGAGTTGTTAGCTGGAGCTTAAGGTAGATCCTGACTCCCTGAGGAACTGCTATGCTGATCTCCATAGTGGCTGCACCAGTTTGCACTCCGTCCAGCAGTGGATGAGTGTTCCCCTTACTCTGAATCCTCGCCGCCGCCACCACCACCACCGCCGCCACCCCACCACCGCCACCACCGCCGGCATGAGCTATCACAGGTCTTAATGATCTCTGTCATTGTGACTGACGTAGGATAAAACCCCAAACTATTTTTTTATTTGCATTTCCCTGATGACTAAGGATGAGGCGGAGCATCCTTTCAGCTGTTCGTGTCTCGCCCTCTGAACATCTGTGCCTCAGATTTAAATTGGGTTATTTGTTTGTTTGTTTGTTTAGTTTGGTTTGTTTGGTTTAGTTTAGTTTGGTTTGTTGGTTTAGTTTGAGACAGGGTTTCTCTGTGTAGCCCTGGCTGTCCTGGAACTCACTCTGTAGACCAGGCTGGCCTCGAACTCAGAAATCCACCTGCCTCTGTGTCCCAAGTGCTGGGATTAAAGGCGTGCGCCACAACTGCCAGGCTATTGATTTTCTTGATCAGTGTTGTTGGTTTTTTGTTTGTTTGTTTGTTTGTTTGTTTTTAAAGTTCTTTATCTAGTCTAGATGCTAACCCTCTATCAGATGTGTATAATCGGTAAAGATCTTTTCCCATCCTGTAGGCTGCTGCTTTGTCCGGATGACGGTGTCCTATGTCATAAGACGCCTTTTCAGCTTCATGAGGTCCTCTTAATAAATTAACAAGTTGTTGGTCTTAGCGACTGTGCTATGGGTGTCCTTTCCTGTGCCAGTGAGTTCAGGGCGACGCCTCTCCTATTCCCTCACGAGGTTCAGGGGAGCTGGTCTTAATGTTAAGGATGTGGAGTTGAGTCTTATGCGGGGCCGCGTGGATCCCTTTGCGCTCTTCTACATGCCACCACCCCCCCCCCCCGATTGACCAAGCAGCTTTTGTTGAAGATGCTGTTGTAACTGCTCGCAGTTACATCGAACGGGTTACCGGGTTACCTGGAAGGAAAGCTGGGGATAGAATGGGGTGGCAAGAGAGAACTGAAGCCAAGACAAAGAGGTTTTCTGATCAAGGCTCAAAGTTTAATGGGGGTCTCCAAATATATATAGGTGGGGGAAGACCCTTCCCCCAAAGACTGGAAACTCTCACAGAACCGGTTCGCTTGCTCTGCAGGTGGCTAGTTTCCCGGGGCTAGCACCTCTCAGGAAGCTGCAGGTCCTTGGAGAACAGTGGGTTTCACCTTGGTCTGAGCGCTCCACTCTCGGTGGAGGGGTAGTAGTTGGCACAGGAGTTCCCGCTCAAAGGCTGGGAGAGGAACTTCACCTTGGTTGATGTCAAGTTCCTGCCTGGTGGCATGGCAGCCGATACGGCTCTCTACATGCTGTCATCTCTAGTGTCAGGAGTCAGTTCACCGGATACGGTATCAATCACAGGGTCTGCTTACAAGCAGCCACGGTGCTCCTAAGCACAGCTTTAGTCAGTGGTGCAGAAGTAATGGGCTTGCTCTGGCAGGAACTCGACTCCATTCTGTTTTGTATGGAGAGCTCAAGAAAGAATGGGGGAAGAACTTAGCAACGGGCTTACACACACACACACACACACACACACACAGTACAGTTTTATCAGAAACTTAATAACTGGATGTCCTTGTAGGGCAAGCCTGGTTCCTAGACACACCTCAGGACATGACCAAGCCGACCCGTGCGTTCGTTGCTGTGATTTTCCTTGTTTTTTTTATTTTAACTTTGGTCTCACTCTGTAGCCCTAGCGGGCCTGAGACTCTACAAAGACCCACAGGCCTCAGTGTTACCTCAGACCTCAGGTGTGCAACATCACACCTGACCCGATAATGTCTGTTAAAGCATCGGTGGAAAGACTCGTGGGTTTCTGTGGCCTGGGGTGGGTGTTGGGGAGACAGAGGTCACTTTGGAGTGGATGGCCCGAGACCCGGTTCTTTTTGCAGCGGCCATGGCTAGCAGTCCTACTTAGTAGATGAAATACAAGCTGTGACTCGAAGTGAACTTTGTTATATAAGATGTTACAAGACTTGGGGTGTGGGGCTGAGGGACATGGCTCAGCAGCTAAGAGCTTTGCTGTTCTTCCACGGGACCCAAGTTCAACTCCAGACACCATTATGTCAGCCCGAAGCCATCTGCGATGCCAGTCCCAGGTGATCTTGTGTCCTTTCTGGCCTGCAGAGGCGGGCACCACGCAGACACGAGGCATACAGACATAGTGAAGACATAACATTCACACACATAAAATAAAAAATAACAACAACAAAAACCATGAGACTTTTCTTGAGGAAATGTTTGACAGTCAGGCTGCACCGTGCTCTGCCAGGTTTTCTTACTTGCGTGATCAACCCGGAAACCTGTTTTCTCTTTTAGAAACGTCATTATCTACCATTCTTGTTTCGGATCTTCTGAATTCCTGCAGTTGGGACAGGTGACACAGATCAAATTGACGTTATGAAGGTAAAACAGTGGGGGAATGTGTGTGTGTGTGTGTGTGTGTGTGTGTGTGTGTGTGTGTGTGTGTGGTCAGACAACATTGGTTGTGAGTTCTTACTGCAACCTCCTTTTGAGAGAGAATTTCTCATTTTACATCTGTATATGAGATGGTAGGTGGCCTGAAAGTTTCCAGAGATGATTCTCCCCTGTCTGCCTCCTCTTTCCTGTGATTACACAAGGAATATAGGCACGTGGCCCAACCATTTGGCTTTACATGGTCTTGGGATTCAAACTTAGGTCTCTACCCTTGCTTAAGAGTGCTTCACCCACTGAGCCGTTTCCCCAGCCCAATGTGGGAGCTTTTTTTCTTATTTGTTTTTGAGACAGGGTCTCTCTCTCTCTCTCTCTCTCTCTCTCTCTGTAGACCAGGCTGGTCCAGAACTCAGATCCTCCTGCTTCTGCTTCCTGAGTGCTGGGATTAAAGGCATGACCCCCACTACCTGGCCTTCTCTTCTCTTCTCTTCTCTTCTCTTCTCTTCTCTTCTCTTCTCTTCTCTTCTCTTCTCTCATCTCTTCTCTTCTTTTCCCTCCCTCCTTCCCTTCCTTTCTTTTCTTTCTTTCTCTTCCTTCCTTCCTTTATTTTTATAAAGACATGGTCTAACCATGTATCTCTGACTGGCCTGGAACTCACTATGTAGACTGGGCTAATCTTTTCTTTTTTTTCAAGACAGGGTTTCTCTGTGTAGCCCTGGCTGTCCTGGAACTCACTTTTTAGACCAGGCTGGCCTCGAACTCAGAAATCTGCCTGCCTGCTGGGATTAAAGGCGTGCGCCACCACTGCCGGACAGACTGGGCTAATCTTGAACTCAGAGAGAACTGCCCATCTCAGCCTCCCAAGTGCCATCACAGCCAGCCAATAATGGAGTCTTTGGAGTGTTTCTGACATCCACATGTGACAGTGTACTTCCAGAGAGAGAGAGAGAGAGAAAGAGAGAGAGAGAGAGAGAGACAGTCCTAAGGTGATCTTGTTGACTTTATTCAGCACTTAGGGAATCTTCTACTTGTTAAGTGTTGAAAGTACTGGGTATCTATGAGTAAATACACCTTCACAGACTCAGTTTCTAGAGTAATACATAACTCCAGGAACTCAATGAAAAGCAGATTTGTTGAATATGTACAGATCCGATACCTTACTTATATGAACTCACCTAAATCCTTATCTACTTTCAAATAATATGTATTCATTTTTATAAATTTTATGTGTGAGTGTTTTGCCTGCATTTTAATGTCCGTGTACCATGAATGTGCTTGGTGCCCATGGAGGTCAGAAGAAGGTGCTGGATCGCCTGGGACTGGAGTTGATGGATGATTATGCACCATTACGTGTGCCCTGGGAATCAAACCGGGATCCTCTGCAAGAGGAACACGCTCTCCACCACTGAGCCAATCTCTCCAGCCTGTAGATCGGGAGGAAAACGGGGCTTAGGAGGGGAGAAGGGCTTAGAGCTAGCAGGTAGCGGTGGCAGGTTTCTGTCAGAAGCCAGTGTTCCTAATCACAGTGCGGTCCGCCTCACTGCACAGAGGGTCTGCACGCGTGTCAGCCTGGAGTCAGACGACTTGAGGAGATGGGCCAGAACCTGGAAAAGAGTAAAAGGAACACAGTCACACTATTTTAACCTGATGTTTTGGGGGCAGGATGACCAAGAATTAGTGGTAGACGTGCTCAAGATGGTTGAGGGCACTGATTCTCAACATTCCTAGTGCTGTAACCCTTTAACACAGTTCCTCGTGTTGCAGTGAGCCCCAACCATAACATGATTTTGTTGCTACTTCCTAACTGTAATTTTGCTACTCTTATGAATCATAATATGAATATTGACACACAACCCCCAAAAGGGTCTCGACCCACAGGCTGAGAACTGCTGGCTTAGGGTCTAACCACTGGGCGCTGCTGCCTGGGGTCGCTGAGCTTTGCCTGGGAAGCAGAAAAGACTCACTCCGCCTTCTCATCCACCACCTCTACTGTAGCCCGGGAACAGAACCTTGAACCAGAAGAGCCTGAGAGAGAACAGGTCGATCTCAAGATTGCACCAATATCAGCCCGGCCTTTCCAGAAAACTTGTGCTGTTATGTGAGGGCTCCTTAATATGGCTTTACAAGTCACGTGATGGTGTAGGAAGAAAATTAGGGTTACTAGGGTGGAGTTCCTGCTGTGATACAGCATCATGTAGCTGTGTGGCCTTAGATGAGGTCCAGAGCACCCCTGGGGCGTGGTCTTCTTACCCATGGGGTGTGGTCTCCACATCAGCCCCGTAAAGCCCAGTAAAGCGTTAGGTCCTTTCAGGCTCTCTACATCTGACAAAAAGAGAATCAAACATGATGCCTCTAAATTTAGGGATAATGAATATGATAATTCCAAATAAAAACACCAAGCATTATATAATAGAAACTCCACAATATTCAAGGTAATCACCTGAATTATTTAGGACCAAGCACGGCCTCACCTCGGCTGCCAAGATGCATGACTGAATAACGACTGCATTTTATGTGGGCAAATCAGTAGCTTAGGATAACAAGGACAGACATGTTTTACAGCCCGAACAGTAAACACACTGAGGCCCAAATGCTGACGGCTGTGTCTGAAAAGGATTTGTGTGGGAAGATTTGCATACATTCAAATTCTGTATCTGGAGCCATTTTCTGAAGGGAGTGTCCCTTACACTTAAGTCCCTTATTTATGAATAAATTCTTTTCTTTGTCTTTTTCTTTTTTTCTTTCTTTTCTTTTCTTTTTCTTTTTGTTTTGTTTTCAAGACAGGGTTTCTCTGTGTAGCCCTGGCTGTCCTGAACTCACTTTGTAGACCAGGCTGGCCTTGAACTCAGAAATCCGCCTGCCTCTTCCTCCCAAGTGCTGGGATTAAAGGCGTGTGCCACCACTGCCCGGCATGAATAAATTCTTTATTTCCTCTAGTCTCCTCTCTGTTGCTGCGATAATACCCCAACAAAAAGCATATTGGGGACAGAAAGGGTTTATTTGACCATCTACCATGGATGCTAGACCCAAACTCAGGTCACCTGGAAGAGTAGCAAGCATTCTTAGCCATCTCTTTAACTCTCTCTGGCCATTAAAAACATTTTAAAAGATTAATTGCATTTTCTGTGCATGAGCGTCTTGCCTGCTTGCTCTTGCAATGTGTCTGTGCCATATCAGAGTGGTCAGACCCCCTGAGCTGGAGTTACACATTCTTACAGTCGGCCTTGAGGGTGCTGAGAACCAAACCAGGGTCCTCTGCAAGAGCAGCAAGTGTTCTGAACTGCTGGACCGCCACCTCTCCAGCCTCTCAAATGGTTTTTAAAAGGTGATTTTTTTTGAAAAATGTAATTTATTTATTTCATTTAATCTTCATATATTCCTGACTTTTACAGTGTTCTTAACTGTTGCCTTTAAAATTATTGCGTCTTCTTAACATTGTCAATATTAAAATTGATACCCAGGTTAGCCAGGCCGTGGTGGCTCAGGCCTTTAATCCCAGCACTCAGGGGGCAGGGGCAGGGGCATCTCTGTGAGTTCAAGGCCAACCTGGTTTATAAGAGCAAGTTCCAGGATGGCCAACCCACCCTCAAAAAAAAAAAAAAAAAAAGCAGGTAAACAGATGTTCATCTTTCTTTTCCTTCTTTTTGGTCCTTCAGTGATGCTTCCATATTTTAGCCCTAATAGGATAGTCCCTGGCACAACTGTCCAGAATGCCAAGACTGATGTCCCCAAGAAAGGGGGACAGAGAGGAAGGAAGGAGGGATGGAGATCTATATATCTATATCTGTATGTATCGACATCTGTAACTATGTCTATTCTATATATATAGAGAATATATCTCTATATAGATATATTTATAGATATATAGAGAGAGCACTAACAGTGATCAATGCTCTTGAACCTGTCTCTAGCATCATAAACCATTTCACAAACCAGCTGTCTGGAGGAGAGCTTATCCTTTCTGGATATATGTTCCTGATCTGGAGCCCTGGAGTCCTAGATAAGAATTGTAATCGTGTGAGAATAGGCTTATCAAGTAAGCCAGAGGGAAGTTGCTGCAGACCTATCCTCCCAGTACAACCCAGGTTTAATTTAACCTCCAGTGAGACCTCCCTTCCAACACAAGAGCTCTTCCCCGGGCCTCTGCAGTCTTATTAGGGAGCTGCTCCTGGCAGAGTCAGCGCCTCACCTGATGAGTTCTTTGTAAGGATGAAAACTGCCTTAAGTCTTAAAACCGTGTGCCCAGGCGGTTTTCCAATTCAGTGGACAGATGATAACTGAAGATTCACGCGTGTTCACTGTTTTCAGCGTTAGGAATTCGTCCTTGTGCCTATTACTGAGTCTTTGGTGTCTCCCTGAGTCTTTGGTGTCTTTCCCTGCATCACCACATGTTACTGTTTTATTTTTCTGGCATGTCTCATCCCTTGCAGACTTTAAGATGCACATATAATTATCCATGTCTTCACTTTGTACACTGGGTCATGCTTACCCGTGTAAGCTTCCCCACTCCGAGGACTTCCACGGAATAACTTCTCAGTTAATGGGACCTCATTAGACTCTAGGGTAATAATATGCAGTGTGTCTTGTGGGATGAATAAAATTCTATTCGGTCATTATCACCTTATTAGAAGGAGTCCTCTGAGAACAGTGACATGTGGGAAAGATTGTTTGCTCTTGAAGTATGCCAGCTTTGTTAAGGGGGAATGGGTCTCCAGCAGGCCTTCATTTCTTCTGACTTCTTGCTGTCTGAATGCCTTTCAGTGTCAGCTACAGAGTCGGCACACATGTGTGACAATCCTCCAGGCCAGACAACAGAGCAGAGTGCCATTAAACACTTTCTCGCCCTTGAAGTAATCACTCAAGTTCCGACAAGCAGCAGCCTTTGGCTGCAAGCTTCCTGGGCTGCTCCTTGCCCCCCTCCACCTCCAGTTCTGAAGCTCTTAATTCTCTCATCCTCTGAGAGGCCCAAGCACCTCAGCCTTTACCTCGTCCTCTGGAAAGTCTTAATAGGTGACTCTGCTGTTGTCTGCCTGGCTTCTGTTTTGCTGTTAGTCTTCACAACCACAGAGCCGACCATTTGGTCCTTCGGGGCTGCTCCCAAGGCCTGCGCGTTGACTCCTCCAGGAGAAGGATGAGCGACAGGGAGGAGGTGCTACAGAACCTCTCTGTTTCATTCTTTTTCTCCCACATTGACTCAAATGATCTTGTTGGAAATCTCGACATTAGAAAAATGCTTTCACCAAGGGGTCAAGACTTGCAGACTGCATTGTTCCAATTAGTTTTTGGAGCTATGAAAGAAAAGCGAACTGACATTCATTTTAAATACAATAGAAGAGTTTTTCAAGTTATTTAATGTGTTTATTTAGAGTCAAGGCCTTTTGATGTAGCCTAGACTGACCTGGAACTTGCTTTGTAGATCAAGCTGATCTGGAACTCATCTATAACCACCCGCCTCTGCCTCCCATTACTGGGATTAAAAGCATGTGACACCATGCCCAGCTGATTTTCTTATCTTTTAAATTCTAGATAAACTGAATTTTTGGGGATGGTTTTCAAACGTTTGTCTTCAGTGCTATCTTAACTTACTCTCCCATTGCAGTGATTAAAAACAACAACAAAAGTCAATGAAAGCAACTTATGGGAGAAAGGTTCTTGTAGCTCTCAGTTCTAGTTTACAGTCCATCAGTGTGGGGGCATCGCGTCAGCCTGAGCTTGAAACAGAGGCGCATTGCATCTGTAGCCAAGAAGCAGAGAGCATTGAGCGCACACTTGCTGGTGGATCTCAGTTTGCCCTGTCTGTCTTAGAAAGTCTGTGATTCCCTGCTTAGGTCATGGTCCTGCCCACATCAACTAACTTAATCAGGTGATCCGTCACAGGCATATTCAGAGGCTAGCCTTAACCCAGGAGCCCTTCCCCGGTATGTTTGGAGGCCTGCCTCCTAGGTGCCAGGCTGACAGAACACATGGTTGGGGAAGTCACTGGGACACCGTCTGCTCGCGGAGATCCAGGGCCCATCCTAGAGACTGCTCAGCGACAGGCTGATGCCTGCAGGCTCTCAATGTGAGTTTCCAGACTCGAGCTAGAGAGGAGGAGCGTGACGGGAAGTGATGGAATGAAGGGTTTTTCCAAAAGTGTGGTGAAGAATGGTCATTGTGAGCTTGATGGGAGAAGCGTGGGGATCTCCTGCCCGAGCCAGCAATTCCAGCAGTTGATTTAGGCAGCAGGAGAGCTGCGAATGTGGCCGATGCCATGTTCTTTCTGCCCTGACTCACATCTTACCGCACCTGCTTAATTTTCGTTACTTGTACCACATCTTTCTTCTTCTCTCTCATCTATACACATCATAACACACACGTCACACACACCATACACGTACATTAACACCCTCTCACAAATCATGCAAACACACACATCACACACACACGTCACACACACATACATCATATATACATACCATACACACACATACACATGCACACACATATCACATACACACATATCATTCTCTCCCCCCCCCCTTCCTGAACAATTTCAGACATCAGCCTTCTCTCCTAAATATTCTCCCAAGTCTCCCAAGAACATAATCCCAAAGATGCTGATGTTGCTTTAATCTCACCATCGGATATAGCCCATGTTGAAATTCACTCAGTTGTCCTCGGCTCTCTCCATGTTTTTAGATCCATGATCTGACAAAGCACCACAAGTTGTAGTTTGCAGCCAGGTTATTATATTTTGCAAGATTATGGTATAAGAGTCTCTGTGGGACAATGACCTCTTGAAAGGTCACCCCCTTCTACCTTCGGATTGCTTGATGTGTCACAGTCCGTCCCTTCTTGGGAACTCAGCCACGCTGATAAACTCAGATATTCTCTAACCTTTTCCTCCAGGAGCACCTTTCTGTTTTCCAGTTCCTCCATGACCTGGAGATAACCTATGGACTGTGATAGCCCTGAGCCAGAGCTTCTGTGCGCAGCTAGGGAGGGGTGACCCAGGTGTCGCATGTGATACGTTATCAGTTACACCGCCCTGTGCACAGCGTGGGCAGCGTGTGTAGTTCAACCGAGAGTCACGCACAGGGCGCCAGTCCTGCTGGGCTCCGTGTAGGTTGTCGTGGATGGCAGCCGTGGGGACTAAACATTTTAGTATAGGGAAGCAGTGTTAAGATGTGACCCTCAGGGCTGAGCATTTAGCTCTCTGGAAGAACACTTGTCTAACAAGTGCAGTGCCCTAGGCTGGGTCCCCAGATTGGGGAGGGCTCGGGGGAGACCTGGGGATGGTGTTAAAACAAACAGCCAAAGCAAAGCTAGAAGCCTCTTCCTTGAGTAGGGGTGATGGGATCCTTCAGCAAGTTCGTTCTTGAGAGTCTTGCTTCCTCTCTCCCATCACGAAGATGTGAATGAATTCTCTGCGTACATCAATCGGAGAGAATGGTTTGGCATTTAAGAGCACACGGAAGAGGCTGTTTTACACCTTGCTGAGTGTAAGCCAAGGGAAGCAGGTAGCCATTCAGAAGCCTGCTGTGCCTGGGGAATTCACGTGCCTAGTGCGCATCCTCCCATACTCCGTAGCTAGTAGCTAGTGCGCAGCCTCCGTGGCTAGTGCGCATACTCTGTGGCTAGTGCGCATACTCCGTTTCAGGACCTGATGGGTGGGTGGAGCCCCACGTGGCATTTCCTGCCTCACTTAACAGTGTCTTAAAACATCCCCACCTTTTTCTGAGTCTTGAACTATATACAGTGATGAAAATGACCGTCTTCGGGATGGCTCAAGAGCCTGCTGTCATGAGCTGACTCCCTACAGCCAGGCACGTGTCCTTTCTAGGTTKTTGTTGTTGTTGTTTTGGTTTTTACTAATGACAAGTAATGATGTTGTAACCAAATTGTCAACATAATGAAGTCAAAAGGAGAGCTTGAGGGCTGGACAGGGCCTGGGGGACAGGGACGGGGGATGGGCACAGGGCACAGAAGACAGGGTTGAGGGAGCTGGGGAGCTGGGGGGCTGGGGCAGAAGCTGCTTGTCACTTAACTTTGGGAGGGAGAGAGACCAGTTGAGGCAGCATAACTCTGTCCCTCTGTCCAGAAAGACAATGGGCCCGTGAACCAGCGAGTTAATGGTGGTGTGTAGTGGTTTTTGATGCCCGCTGTCTGGGTTATCTCTGGCAACTCGAGGTAGTCCACGTTCCCACCCTCTCATGCCTGAGGACTCGCTTCAGCACACATTTGCCCACGCTGCCGGTGTGCATGTTTACTGCCCATTTTAATTTTGACTATAAATAAGTTTTTTTTTTTTAGTCTACGTTTGCTATTTCCTTCCTAATTACTTAGCTGTCCTTACTTGCTGTTTTATAGTTGGCAGCCCGTTCATTTATTTTTGAGTTATGTTGGTCCTAAATATTTTCCCTGTTCTTTTACCTTACAAATGTTATTAGGATTTTGCAGTATAATCTGTTGCACATTTTTTTGTATGTATGTGAAGCAAAATTAGAGCTTATTAGGAGCAAGGGTGTGTGTGTATGTGTGTGGTATGTGTGTGTGTATGTGTGTGGTATGTGTGTGTGTGTATGTGTGTGGTATGTGTGTGTGTGGTATGTGTGTGTATGTGCATGTAAGTGTATTCACACATGCATGTGGAGGTCCGAGCTTGATTCGGGCATTTTCCCCTATGGCTTTCCCCCTTACTTTTTGAGACAAGGTCTTTCAGGGAACCTGGAGCTCATCAATTTAACCAGACTAGCCAGTAAGCCTTATTGGTCCTCTCCATCCACAACCTTCCCAGAGAATCTGGCTTTGGATCTAAGGATCCAAACTTTATGTTTTAGTCAGGGTTTCTATTCCTGCACAAACATCATGACCAAGAAGCTAGTTGGGGGAGGAAAGGGTTTATTGAGCTTACACTTCCACACTGCTGTTCATCACTAAAGGAAGTCAGGACTGGAACTCAAGCAGGTCAGGAAGCAGGAGCTGATGCAGAGGTCATGAAGGGATGTTTCTTACTGGCTTGCTTCCCCTGGCTTGCTCAGCCTGCTCTCTTATAGAACCCAAGACTACCAGCCCAGTGATGGCACCACCCACAAGGGGTCCTCTTCCCTTGATCACTGAGAAAATACCTCACAGCTGGATCTCATGGAGGCACTTCCCCAACTGAAACTCCTTTCTCTGTGATAACTCCAGTGTCAAGTTGACACACAAAACCAGCCAGTACACTTTGGTTCTCATTAAATGGCAAGTGCTTTACCAAGTGAGCCATTTCCCCAGCTCCTGGAAGGCAATTTTAATACATACAGTTTTAAGGGTAGGCATATATGTGTATGGAGGTGCTGTAAGAAAAAGACAGAACTATATACTTTCTCAAGAAAGTTTATTAAAAGCCAGGTAGTGGTGGCGCATGCCTGTAATTCCAGCACTCTGGGAGGCAGAGGCAGGCAGATTTCTGAGTTTGAGGCCAGCCTGGTCTA
>BDUI01000009.1:1804266-1814784 GCA_002335545.1 Apodemus speciosus
CACACACACATACACTCACACACACTCACACACAATACACTCACACACACATACACTCTCACACACACAGACACACACATA
The DNA here is from genome assembly GCA_002335545.1 of Apodemus speciosus. NCBI lineage: Eukaryota > Metazoa > Chordata > Mammalia > Rodentia > Muridae > Apodemus > Apodemus speciosus. Next base: position 1,804,348 of record BDUI01000009.1, read on the forward strand.
TACAAACACACACACATACACTCATACACATACATACACACTCACACATACACACACATACACTCACACACACACTTACACGCTCTCACACACATATACTTACACACACACACACAGAGGATGGGTGTAGACAGGCTAGCTTATGCCTCATACTGAGCGAGGGATACAGGCAGTACAAGTTATCAGCGTTAGGCTAGAGCTGGGAACTAGAAACCTTGTACAATTCTTCACCGAATTATCTAGCTCTGGTGACACTGTCTGCTTTGCCTGAAGATCCCCAACTCCTCACCTTAAAACATATTTTAAGGTTGGAGGGCCTAGACTAATGTATTACTGGTTTCTTTCCGTTCTGTAATTACTAAGGTTTCTAATCTTTTTTTTTGTTAACCAAATAATAGGTAAGCCTAGACTTCAAAGTTAGAGTTTGGCTCTGGGCTCTGTGGCTTGCTGCTTACTAGCCATGTGACCGAGGTAAGCCTGGTGCGCCTCAGCTTCCGCATCAGTACGTGTGTAGAATAATAGTGGTTATGTCATCACTGTGATGGGAAACTTAAATGAGTTAATACTTATAGAAGCCGTAAACACGCCTAGCACTAGAAAATGTCACGGGAATGTTGGTTAAAAATAAATACCACAACAACCACGCGCCTCACTTACTTTTCCTGGTTTCCTACCAGGACTGAAAATCCTGGACTCGATTCCAGTATCTGACTGTTGTGTGAGGTATATGAATGTGTTTGTATAGGTGCACAGGCATGTGTGCACACCCATGTATACATGTATATGTGCACATGCATGTGTATGGAGGCCAGAGGGGGGGATCATGTGTCTTCTTCAGTACGGTGACCTTATTTTTTGCAGCAGGGTCTCTCACTGGACCTGATGCTGATTGGTTGGGCTAGACCAGCTGGCTGGTGAGCTCCAGGCATCCGTCTGTCTCTATCAGGCGTCTGTCTGTCTCTACCTTCCCRGTGCTGGAGTTCTTAGACCTTCTCAGCCAGGCTATTTGTCAGGTCCCGGGATCAGAACTTAAGTCCTCACACTTGTACAGCAAGCGGTGCACTGGCTAAGATACCTCCACAGTCCACCCAATACTGGACTTCATTGCAAGTAAAACCAATCAGCACTATTTCCAAATACTAGTGATCCCAAGTACAGTAGCCCCGAATGGATCAGGAGCCTCCTGCAAAGTGTGCTTGCCTCAAACGGTTGGTTCATGTTTGTTGCAACTTCAAGTTAATTCTGTGAGGGAGTCAGAGAGGACCACTTCCGGCCCTGCTCTGGCTCTGCTCCGGATGGCGGGTGAACTAGTGATGATGGAGTAGTGGTGGATTCCTAGGGAGCTGGTCCAGGTCCCAGATCCTTGACCTGTACTAGCACCCACCCTTACTTAGCATCTAGGATCCCTTGATTCTGGCACCATCGCCATGTCCTTGCTCTCCCGGTTAACTGGGGCTGCACTTTTGTTCACCCCGATCTGTCTTACACACATCTCTTATGATGAGGGATTTCTCCTGTAAAGCGGTGCTTGTCATGCACACACTTAGAAAGTACAGTGTTTTCTGGCAACCTCATTTAATACCGCTATCTGAATAATCCGAGGCAGGACAGGTCTTTAGGACAGCTAGACTCTGGTTTTTTGTCTTGGCAAATACCGACTTCTAAAAACGTATTTATTTATTATCCCGTGGGAGCACGTGTCAGAGGACAGCTGTGCAGTCAGTTCTCTCCTGCTTCGATGGAGACTGTAAAGATGTAAGCATGGAGATTGTGAGCATCAAAACTCATAGTCGTCAGGCATGTACAACTAGTGCCTGAAGCTGCCTGCCCGCCTTGCTGCTCGAGATATCAGTTCTTTAGTTCTGAGAATACAAACTATTTTCCTCCTCCTCCTCCTTCTCTTCCTCCTCTTCTTCTTCCCCCTGTTCCTCCTCGTCCTTTTCTTCTTCAAGACAGAGTCTACTATAAAGCCTTAGTTGGCCTTCATTTCAGGGAAATTCTCCTGCCTCAGCCTCACAACTGAACACCCCTATGCCTAGCTCTAAATAATGCAATTTTCAGATTTATACCAATTAATAGTGAAAACTAATTTTCAGTCTTTGGCCATGAAGATGGCTCAATACTTCTCTTGGCAGAAATAGTGAATTTTTCCTGCAGGGCACGATAATACACACACACACACACACACACACACGTATATATATAAAATATAAAATTAAAATAAACATTTAAATATAGACTTAGCCATTCTTATTAATGTTTTCACTGCTGCTGCTGCTGTTTTTTGAGACGTGGTATCCCTGTATGGCTCAGACTGGCTTGCTTTCTGGGTTTTTTTTTTTTTTTTTTTTTTTTTTTGATTTGGTTTTTTGGAGACAGGGTTTCTCTGTGTAGCCCTGGCTGTCCTGGAGCTCGCTCTATAGACCAGGCTGGCCTTGAACTCAGAAATCCACCTGCCTCTGCCTCCCAGAGTGCTGGGATTACAGGCGTGCGCCTCCACTGCCCGGCACGGACTGACTTTCAAGTCATAATCATCTTGCTTTTGCCTCCTGAGTTATCTCTACTACCTCAGGTAAACGCCACCACACCCAGCTTTAATGTTAAAAAATTGACCTTGAGGTAGAATTTCCCCAAGTTGTTTCCTTCTTAGATTTTATCATTTCATTTAGCAGACGCGATCTGAGTAAGTCACGGGAGGAGCTCCACTTTCATGTTCACGCTCAGTCTGGACTGTTTCCTTGTCTCCCAGGTGAGCAATGCCATTTGCATTAATTCAAGGTGGGAAGTGCCCGTAAGGAAATTGGCTTCCACAGAGAAGTAGAGCTCTCCTTGTTGCATAACATGTCACCAAGCTTCGAAGGAGTCCTACTCAGAAAAGTAGGGTTAAAGTACAGAGGTCTGCTCTATCTTTTCAGATGAGAGCTGCAGCTCTCTGAGCATGCGCATCAGCCTGAGATGGTGCCAAGTTGCAGCTCACTGAGCATGCGCATTAGCCTGAGCGACTGAGCTGTAGCTTACTGAGCATGCGCATCAGCCGAATGCGCTGACTTTCCAGCGATGTCTAGATCTACTGCCATTGCTCGGTGCTGTGTTTACTAGCACATTCTAGAACATGTCACTGGCATTATTCAACATAGATCTTTGATCTTGTAGAGTGGAACTATGCTAAACTAAACTAACCCACACGGTAACAGTTTCTTGAGGTGGGACAGTGTGGACTGTGGAGTCTAAAGATATTTTCTCCATCTCACTTCAAAGTTGTGCTACTAACTTTTTGAAGCTCTTATCTGAGCTTAGGTTCTTACGCCTGCAGAACAACTACTGTACTGACTGAGCCATTCCTCAAGACCTTGATGTGTGCTTTGAGACAGGCTCTTTCTTTATAGCCCATAATACTGGGTTGGAACTAACTCTGAAGTTCAAACTGGCCCTGAACATATAATAATCCTCTTGCTTCACCCTCCCTAGTCCTGGGTTAACAGGAATGCATCAACATATGAAGAGAATATTATTATTATTATTATTATTATTATTATTTTTTTTTTTAGAGATGTGTTTTCTGGCCAAAAATAAAGAAATATTTTGAATATTTTAAGGATTACCCTCCCCCGGAATATCATGTAGTGTTTTGGAAACATTAAGTATCTAAGTACTTTTAAAAACATGGTCATTATTAAGCCCATTTGATGGTGGGGTAAACTGAGTCACCCGACACGTACAATGTCCTTTATGACATCACATAGGTCAATCAATACAGTAGACCAAGATCAGCATACTTGAAATGCTCTGTCAAAGATCATCACCCTCAATGGGGAGGATCTCTTGAGTGACACAAAAATGAGCTGGAGACGGGGAGGGGCAGGTGACTCCTCAAGGAAAGGTCCTTGGCTCTAGCCAAACCATGTGAGTTCGATTCCTGGGACCCACCTGACTAAGAGAAGAGCCACTCCTTCCATGGAGTTTGTTGTGACCCCACACACTCATGACATTCCTGAGTGCGCACACATGAATACAGATCTGTGGTCAGCCTTTTTCTACTGAGCTGGATGGTGTTTTAGAGAAGGCGGGCCACAGAGGAAATCCCAGAGCCAGAGAAGGCTCTTGCCCCGTTGGTTGCTCGTGACCTCTGACCTTGTGTATCATTCTTCCTCTTGTTTTTCAACATCTCTCAGGTAAAGACATTACTCAGGTCCACACGTGTCCCTTGTTTTGTGCTTCAGTTTGAGTCAAACACAAACTGAGAAGGATTCAGGAGTCGCATCAGGGACGTAGGAAAGTCAGCTAATGAAGCTCTGTGGAAGGAGCTGTGAGGAGCCGCTTTAGGAGGCTCGACTCTGCGGGAAGAACAGTTGGTGGAGGAGAATGGGAAGCTGCTCCCAGAATCATGGGGCTCATGGCTTGGCTGGTGGGTCAGGATATTCCAGGGACTCAGCCCACGTTAGGGATGCAGTCAAGTGCCTAGTGCTCAGAGTCTAGTAACTCAAAAGGAAGCAGAGGCCTGGGTCTAGAGTCTACCTAGACTCTAAGGGAGTAAGACAACAGAGAAGGCACTCAGCTAGAGAAGAAAGAGATGATGGTCAGGATAAAGGAGTGTTTGAGGGTGAAGTTCATTTCTAGGGCCAGGAGGAAGGCGATGTCTGGCAGTTCCTACAGATGGATTTCCAACATGGAGAAAGGAAGGTAACGCCCACCAGGTGTTAGAGGCAAATGGCTTAAAACAGTCTCTTCCCCCTCATCCCCTCTGCCTGGGTGAGCACCACCGGCCACTGTGGGAACGGAGCAGAGTTTGTAGAGTATGGTTTGCAGAACCCTGAGGGTGACTGTGACCTTTCGTGACCCTCAAACTCAAACCTTGTATGCTGTTTTCATAGCAAGATACTCTCTGCCATTTCTCCTGCTTCGGCCTTGATTGCGTAAAAGCAGCCCTGGCAAAACTGCCCATGGCTTAGCAAGGGAGGATGCCACCTGGTGGGAGTGAGTGTTCGTCACCAGAGCAGGCAGATGTCTTCACGGAATGATAAAAGTCACCTCTGGGGCTGAAGACATGGCTCAGCGGTTAAGAGCACACTGGCTGCTCTTCCAGATGGCCAGGTTCCATTCCAAGCACCCACATGATGGCTCACATCATTAACATGGCCCTTCCTGTGCCAGAGACTTATGCATATTCTTGCACTAAGTCTTTGAAATGCCACCAGTGGCATGGGTGGTGATATCACCTCCTTACGATGAGGAAATGAAATGTAGAGAGACATTTCTGTGCACAGTGGCTCTCTCTCTGGCGAGCACACTGGTAGCTCCCAGGCAGTTCCCTAGCTTCCTCTGACTGCTTCTTCAGAGCTCCTTTGGCCCACCCCACCTGCCTTAGGCATGATGCTTGCGGTATTAGTGCTGTGATAGGTGTTCCCTGAGGTCATGGCGGCTTTTGCAACTGGAGGTTGTGCAATAGACCACCATGCGAGGCACATGTTAGCCATACCGTGGTGAGCTGCCTCTCCAATGGCTTGCTGATACAGGAAGCCGTGCGTTCGCATCTGCCTGGGACAGCTTTCTAGGGTCCGTGGCCTGAACAGACAGACCCTCACGTAACATCAATGAACATGAATTTAATATTGTTGCAGATGGGCTGCCATCTCATAGCTATCAGTGTGGAAAAACAGATTTAAATTTTGAGAGTACTTAGGCGATAGTTTCCCCAGAGTGTCTGACCAGACACGTCACTAGCTTGGGGGCTTCAGTATGGCAAGGGGAGAGGGAGGGCCCTGTAATTGAGTCCCTTTTCATCTCTGGGTCTCTCGTTCTCACTTAATCCCCAACAGCCTTGTGGGGGTTGTTAGACTGAACTCATTTTACAGAGGGGGAGGGAGACACAGATGGCTGGAGAGCCTGTTCACGGGCGGCTGTGCCATGCCCAGACCTGTCTGCCCTCCGGTTGCCTCTGCAGGGATTGCTTTCCTTAAACAAGCAAGGCTCCTCACAAGCAGAGACAGCCCAGCAGAGCCCTGGCCGCACTACTCAGATCTTTGTTTCTTCAGCAGATGGGTTTCAGGCAGGCGTGGAAAGGTGACCCAGGCATGGCTTGCCTTGTTCTTAAGGCCGTCCTGTTTGTCAGCCTCGGCCTCCCTCCCTTGAGATCTCGGTGTAAGATGGAACGTGCGATCTGCAGAGGACCGTGAGGAGATGTCAGATCGGCGTCCACAGCGAGGAGCAGAAAGACATGACAAACTATCACAGCTCATCCACTGCGAGTGAAGCCAAGAGGAAGGGCAGAGGGGGAGGGGAGGAAGACGGGTGGTTTGATCCTGTAGGAGGTGAGGGTTCCTGGAAGTCGTGTTCATTTATGAATTTTCATTCCTTTATTTTGCACGTGAGCACAGACGCATGCACGCATGCACGTCACAGGGCATATGTGGTCAGATGGCAGCTTTTCAGAGAACTTGTCACCTTCATCGTGTTGAGGTGGGGTCTCTCTCGTTTTTTTGTTTGTTTGTTTTTGAGCTTGTGAGGCCTGCTCAGGATTAGCTAGCTTGTGAGCTTTCGCAGGTTCTCCTGTTTCTGCTGCATCGCTCCTTAGGCGTGAGTGCAGGAACGGCAGCAACAGCAGGCCTGTGGCGCCACATCTGGCTCGTTTCTGGGTTTTAGGTACATTTAGGTCAGGCTTATGAAGCAAGTGATTTCCTCGCGAGCCATCTTTTCAGTCCTCTGTGTGTGTATGAAACTTATGATAGTCATTGAATGTTGAGCTTTTATTTGTAAAACTCTTTATTCAAATAGGGATGGGCTTGGGCGATGGCTCAGTAGATCGGGGAGCCTGTAGAGTGAGCCCCAAGTTTGGATCCTCACATCCACACAAGAAGCTGGTCGTGACCCGTCCACCTGTCATCGCAGTGTTGTGAGGAGCGGACAGAGGGTGGCTGGCCTTGCTGCCTGGCAGTCTAGCTCCGGGTTCAGCGAGAAGGGATAGGGCAGGCAATGTCCCCCTCCGGTCTCTGCATGCACAGGAACACACACTCCAGTCAGACAGCGGTTCTGTGCAGTCAGTTTTCTCCTTTTGCCTTGACATGGGTTCTTAGGATAGAACTTGGGTCATCAGCCACATAGCAAGTGCCCTTCTTTACCCATTGAGCCCTTTGGCACAGCCCCTTCCTTTAAAAATTATTATTATTATTATTATTATTATTATTATTATTATTATTATTTGCCTTAGTCAGGGTTTCTATTTGTGCACAAAACGTCATGACTAAGAAGCAAGTTGGGGAGGAAAGGTTACACTTCCACATTGCTCTTCATCACCAAAGGAAGTCAGGACTGGAACTCAAGCAGGTCAGGAAGCTGGAGCTGATGTAGAGGCCATGGAGGGATGTTACATACNGAGGCAGGCGGATTTCTGAGTTCGAGGCCAGCCTGGTCTACAGAGTGAGTTCCAGGACAGCCAGAGCTACACAGAGAAACCCTGTCTCGAAAAAAAAAACAAAAACAAAAACCAAAAACCAAAACCAAAACCAAAACAAAAACAAAAAACAAAATGAGTGACGCACTGATGGCTGTTACTGCTGTAGTTTTAAACAACACAAGGACTGTCTGTGAAACACTCTGGTTTTAGATAAACAAAATCACCTCAGGCAAGGACTAAAGGGAGGGCAGAGCCTGTTTTTGTGCAGGCTCTGAAGAAGAGAGGGTTTTACATGCCAGAGGTGCCTGTCCTGTGGTATTAATGGTGCTGGGCCACAGTGTTGTTATGTAGCAGTGACATGCCACCACGCTGGATTTGTGCTCACTGCTAAAAGAGTATTCACGTATTATTTATTGTGTATCCGTGGGCACGCACGAGGTGCGGCATCCACACAACGGTCAGAGACAACTTGGAGGTGAGTTCTCTATCATGTGGATTCCAGGGATCAGCTTCAGGTTGTTGGGCGTGGCAGAAAGCACTTCTTGCTGGGTTAATCTTGTTAGGTCCGTGCTCATTTTTCATATATGTGCATGTGACGGCCTGTATGTACCTATCCACGTGGGTATATGTATGTTCATGTGTGTATGTAAATGCAACTGCACATGTGTGTATGCATGTGTGCACAAGCCAGCGTTGTCTTCTCCAGCTTATTTTGGAGCAGGGGGACAACCTCTTCCCGGGCCTGGGGCTCACTGATTTGGCAAGGCCAGCCGGCCAGTGAGCTTCCGAAATCTCCCTGTTTCTGCATGCACCCCAGTGCAAGGCTCACAGACGTGTGCCGGACTGTGCCGCCTTTTATGTGGTCCTAGGGGTTGGAACTTGTGCTAATGCTTGGATCTGGGTGCTTCTCCATCTTATGCTGTCCCCTGGCACACCCTGCTCACTCTTACGACTGGTTGGGCCTGATCAGGGTCCTGGGGAGGAAGCGGAAAATTGGACATCTTTTTTTTTTTTTGGCTGTTGTTTCTTTTGTCTTGCTTTTCAGTCTTGCTCTCTGGGGCTTGAAGATCCTGTCCATTTGTCTAGAAGTTAGTTGCGGGGGAAACAGTGACTCAGTTGTGTGTTTCTGCATCTGTGTGAGGAATAGGTCTGCCTTTTGACCTCTCTGCACTCAGCCCCCACACTAGGTGGGCACAGTGCAGCCCTGTTTTCTAGACCTTTCCTTACATTCCCAGAAAAGGCTCACACCTTGTCCTGTCAGGCTCGTCTGACAAATTCAGAGTGGCAAGCTGGGCCCAGAACAGTGGGCCACTAGAGGTTCCCACGGATGGACAGCTCCGCGGACCTTACACATTGGAGGCCATCCTCAGGCCCAGTTTTGGCCTAGGGCTAAAAATGACCCTGGTATTAGCCAGCGTGTCATCCTGCTTTTCCTCTCTGGTAATTACCATCTTCACTCACATTGCTTGTAGCTAAGGTTCATCACCCCATCCAAACTCTGCCAGAAAACCCGGCAGGCTCCACCAGTGCTTCTGCAGACCCGAGCCTGGCGGTGGCCACCAGCAGACGCTCTACTAAGGTAAGGCTGTCACCCAGGGTGATGAGAAAGGGCTCCCCTGGGGGATCTGACGGACTTAGACTCGACGAGTGTGAACAGCTGTGCATGCGCGTGTGTAACTCTTGTCAAAGGAGTTGTGGATGTTGATTTGAGAAGTTTTGCTTGAACGGTTGTTCTCTGAGCCTTTTCAGAGCGCAGTGTGGTCAGTCACAGAGGCCAGGTGGTGGCGGGGCTGCTTCACATATTCTCTGAGCTCGTCCCCAGGGACATTCCCTAAGGTTTGGGCTGCTTTTGGCTTTTTCTAAGGAGCTCTTCTTGTGGGGCTTACAGAAAACCCGTGTCTTTGCTGGGTTTACAATTTTAGATTGTATCAGGGAGAAAGGGACAGTGATCACATTCCTGGGTGGCTGGTTTGTGGAGCTTGGGATCAGCCACAGAGAGAAGGACAGAGGTGAGGCCTCTGAGACAAGCTGGTCTGCTGTGTCAGAGGAGGCCGAGGGAGCCAAAGTGCCAAGAGTTCTCACTTTCAGTCAGTGCCCTCTCCCCTCCTCTCCCTCCCCCCCACCACCCAAAGGATCTGTTTTTGTCATTGCCATGTTGAGACAGGCCTTGAGATTCCTATGTAGCCAATGATGACCTAACCTCCCAAGTCAATGGTTTTTTTGTGTATGTGTATGTGTGTTTGTTGCTTTGAGATAGGATCTCTCTATGTAGCCCTGCCTGTTCTGGAACTCTATGTAGACTGAGCTGGCCTCAGACTCACAGATAACCACCTGCCTCTGCCTCTCCCAAGGGCTGGAATTAAAGGTATGTACCACTGTGCCTTGACAAGCCAGTGGTTACCTGAGCCTAACCCTCTGCCTGGGTTTGGCCTTACTGTCATGTGCTTGCACGATCTTGTTCTTCCTTCCTTTCCCTCCTCCCCCCTTATGTGTGCATGTGCACGTGTGTATACGTGTGTGTGTGTGTGTGTGTGTGTGTGTTCTCCCCAAGTAAGGAAAAGGCGAAGGTGTCCAGGCCTTGAGAACACACGTGCTCACTGGAGCCTTTTATCTGTCTCTTGTAAGCACAGGCTGCACCACTGCCGCATCGACATGACAGTGATGCTGGGGCAGGGGCTGCAGAGCATTGGGAAGAAGGTCACAGAGGGAGATGTGAGTCCCATCCTGAGGCACTGTATTCAAACTGGGAAGGTAGAATGTATAAAGGAAGATGAGGACTGGGGACACAGCTCGGTCAGTTGAGTGCTTGTCACATAAGCCTGAGTACCCGATTTCAAACGCTCAGCTCCTATGTACAAAGCCCGGTGACAGGTGTGACCTAAGCACTGGGAAAGCAGAGACAGGCCACACTGACCCTGGCCTGGCTGGTCAGTCATTCAGCCTAACTGCTGAGCTCCAGGGTCGCTGAGAGACTCTGGCTTAAAAAGTATGGTAGAAGCAGGTGTTGTGGCACACACCTTTAGATGCAGCACTGGGAGGCAGAGGCG
>BDUI01000009.1:1821845-1857904 GCA_002335545.1 Apodemus speciosus
TTCTGTGTAGCCCTGGCTATCCTGAAACTCACTCTGTAGACCAGCCTGGCCTCAAATGCACAGAGATCCACCTGTCTCTATCTCCTGAGTCCTGGGATTAAAGGTGTGCACCACCACTGCCTAGCCTTATTTTAATGTTTTGTAACTATGTGCATGCATGTGTGTCTGTATGGGGTAAGTGCATACGAATGCAGTTGCCTTGTGGAAGTCAGAGGGATTGGATCTCCCTGGAGCTGGTGTTATACAGGCGGACGTGAAACACCTAAAGTGCATGCTGGGAAATGGACTCTGGGCCCTGCAGGAGCACCGAGCCATCTCTTTCTCCGGGGGAGAGAACTTCAGTAGAAGACAGAATCATGAAGGGTGTGGCTGAGATTGCAGCCATAGAGTTTGGGCTTGGTGCCATTCAGCCAGACATGGATATGGCGAGACTTCTAATCAACACAGTGACTTTGATGGAGCCATGCTTGGGTGTCCGAGGTAGACAACAGTTGAGCACGTGCGTGCCTGAGTTAGCATGTGCACGCCCGATGCCGTGGGTGTCCCATGGAGATAGTAGCCAGGCATGCGCATGTCTGGATGAGCTGGGGGTGCCAGGCTGGAGAAGGCTTAATCGATGGGTAAGGCTCAAGCTTTGGGAATGAGTTAGAACTCTGGGGAAGTCTGTGCAGGAGACCAGAACCCAGGCCTTCATTGGATGTAGACCCCGAGATCCAGCCTTCCTTTTAAGAGTCCCTATAGTGTAACACAAGTGATCTGGTTATGGTTGAGTTTGGCCACATATATCTTCCATCCCCAGACAAAAATGGCTTAAAGTAGTGTAAGCGTAATTTTCTTTCTGGAAGTAAGTCTAGGAATCAGTAGCCGGACACTGGAAATCCGATATCCTGTGTCCCTCAGCGTTGGTCTTCCCACGTTTCCTAAGGTAGGTGCCCAACCTAGCCACTGCTGGGAAGAGCAGTGAACAAGAACATACGTCTTCCACGTAAGACTGTCTCCTGGCAGGTACACATAACAACCTGCCTAGACATATTGGCCAACATGTCATCACTTACAGGGGAAGGCGGAGAAATGAAGTCTTCATTTTAAGATGTCGTATGTGTGGTGTCCAGTTAGCGAGGCTGGTGACATCTTGTATTTACCTGTGGAATGGCTCAGACTGGCTCATCTGAAAAGGCAGCACAGCAGTTTCCACACGGACGTCGTATACGCCTCCAATTGAAATCTCAGTATAAGGCGGGTGCAGAGGCCTAGGAACCAAGGCCACTGGAGCTCCAGTTGGAGACTGACTAACTTAGACGACTCAGTGAGCCTCCTATCTCAAAAAACAGAAACCCAAAAAACCCAAACAAATTCAAAACAAAACAGAACACAAATGTAGACGCTTTCCAGGGCTGCCTGTGTATGAGCGCATTTTGTCTTTTTAGAGAAGCCAGTGACTGCGCTGCACACTGAATTGGAGCTGACAGAGTACATGGTTTTTTTTTTTTTTTTTTTTTCCCCTGCCAAAAGCAAAATCCACTACTTTGATGAACTTTGGAGCCCTGTCAAGACCAGCAGCAAGTAGCTGAGTCTTCTCTACAGCCTCTGGCTTAGAGTTCCTAAGAGTTTTAAAGATGGAATAAACATTTTCAATCTGTAGGTAAATGACTTAAAAAGTCCTAGGGGGAATATACACGGCTCTTGTCTGCTGTTAGTGGGAAAGTTTGGTGCTCTGGAATTATACGCATGCCCAGCCTGGCCTCTACCAGCAAGCTACAGCCTGGAACCAATCTTACTGAATTCTGTGCATTAGATCAGTCTCCGTTAACAGTGCAGGTCCAGCCTTCATGTTGCACATGGCCCAGCTATAAGTCATAGAGACCTTGATACCATCTGGGACGCCCCCCACCTCCTGCTCCCCAATTTCGTTGCCTGCTTCTTCAGCATGAGCGTCCCAGATAACCACATTTAGCCCTTGCTGAGTTACAGGGTTGGCCTAGCAGATTATTAGCTACCCATCAGGAAAATCCTGGGCTCCCTCYCCCTCCCCCTCCCCCCTCTGCAGGCGACTATGCAGTTTGGGCTTTTCTGAAGGAAGGAGCTGGAGGGAGATGTCCCTCATAGTATCAAGTACCTTGTGATGCCTTTAAAGAACAATACCATACTTCTTTGATCTAGAGGACCTAAAAGCCGGCTACCATCAGTAATTAGTACATGACTGGTTGGCTGGGGTGAGCGTGACTGATCTCCAGTTTTATAAGATGAGACATCTGAGAGTTTACTGGAATGGAGCCCACGCCCCCTGAGGCTCTTCAGGCTAGGGGGTTTCCACATGAAGAACTTTTCTCTTCCGGCTGGGTGTCCTGGCTGGTATGTGCCACCAGGAATGGCGGTACCCGAGAGACTAGGGCAGGAGACAAGCTCAGGGGGACAGGGACTATCTGGGGAAACCCTGTCTCAAAACATAGACAAAACGCCATTTCCCTTCCTTTAAAACTAAAGTAGGGCAGTGAATCGCTCACGGGAGTATTTCTGCGTGTTCCAGTAGTGTGCACACCTGAGGCTTGTATGTACATGTGGCACTTCCAGTCCTTCTAGCAAGTTGAGTGAGAAAAGCAATGCCTTTTCTTCTCCCAGGAAAGACGAGCTCTGGGGAGTGAGTGTGTGTGCACTGTAGCAAACAGCATGCTTGGCGCCGAGCGTCCAGATCAGTCGGCAGGGTTCTTGCCCAAAATGCAGGAAACACTGGGTTTGCTCTCCAGCCCCTCATACCTGAAATCTCAATACTGGGGAGGCCAGGGCAGGAGAACCAAGGTCACCGCGAGTCCAAGGCCAGCCTGGGCTATGTGAGACTGTCTCAAAAACATTAAATAAGATGGCTTGCTTCATGTAGTCTAGGGTTGTATCCTTTGAATTAGATCGTGGCCAGGGTCTAGTGAAATGTAATACATGGTTGGTAGTTACTGTGAAGGACTCATGCGAGGAGTATATAAAGGCTTTCCAGCTTCAGACCATGTCAGAAGAACGCCATATGATGCAAATATCGATTACCCACCACATTCCTAGTCCTTCCGATACCTCATTCCACAGCCGCCACATGAAGCATCAATATTATTTATCAGCGCTTCACAGATCAGTTAACGGAGGCACAGAGATATACCAGGATGTGCCCAAGGGCACGCAACTTGCTAGCAGGAATGCCAGACTGTGGTTCTAAAGCTGGCTCTCCCTCTACTAGAACATGCTGCTCGTCAGTAGGAAATTAAAGGAGACAGGGCAGGGGGGCTCAGCCTAAAGATCTGTACAAGCAGATCTAGGGAACCGTGTAAGCAGGATATCGGCTTCCAGGGCACATCTGGAGCTGGGATAGTGCAGCATGCTGGCAGGTGCAAGGTGAGCCTCAGGAGAGCAGTCTGCATCCGAGGATGTGGGGAGGTCTGAATGCAGAGCTGCCAGAAGAAGAGACACACGAGGGAGACAGCTGGTACCCAACAAGCTCCAGCCAGCTAGGAGAGCCACCGCTCCGCACTCAGGGGTTCGGTGCCTAGGCTGAGAGCTTGAAGTGTTTACACCACAGACTCTGGCAAGTGCTACGAGTCAGGGCTCCTTCACCCTTATCTGCAAGGTTCTCCCCACTATCACCTAAAAGCACATATAATCCCGAAACACCAGATGCATTCATACCTGGCATGTGTCTCTCTATAGAGTGTGCACCGTGCCAGGCATCAGAGAAACAAGACTAGCCCCTCAAGCAGATACTCTGTGGTAGAGAGAGGTGACTCACTGTGAGATCTCAGGCCAGTCACCCAGCCTGGAGTTAGTCATCTGTGGATGGAGATGACACTGAGACACTACATGGAGGCCCTCAGGTGGCAAGAGAGGTGAGAAAAGACGTCTCTACTGCAAACCTGATGGGAGAAATGAGACACAGAGACTTGGACTGTGTTTGAGGGGAGGATGTCTTTGTGGGGTCATGGTCACCCCGTGGTCAGAGTTCCCAGGATGGATGCTGTGTGGACAAAATCTTCTCTGGCCCTTGTCAGAAAGCTAGTGCTGTTTCTGTATCTTTAGCATGTTGCTTTTAATAATTTTTGTAGCCGGGCGTGGTGGCGCACGCCTGTAATCCCAGCACTTGGGAGGCAGAGGCAGAGAGGCAGGTGGATTTCTGAGTTCAAGGCCAGCCTGGTCTGCAGAGTGAGTTCCAGGACAGCCAGGGCTACACAGAGAAACCCTGTCTCGAAAAACAAAACAAACAAAAAAAATTTTTTGTTCCTCCCTGTATACTCATTAACTTCATTGTTTAAAGAAAAAAATTAAAAAGTGTTTATGTATGACTGAGTGCTTACATGCATACCCTGTGTGTGCCTGGCACCCATGGAGGCCAGAAAAGGGTGTTAAATTCCCTGGAACTGGAGTTATAGACAGGTATGAGCTTCTTTGTGAGTGCTGGGAATCAAAGCCAAGTCCTCTGGAAGAGCAGCCAGTGCTCTTAACTGCCGAGCCATCTTTCTAGCTATGTTATTTTGGAGACAAGATCTTCACTATGCATCCCTACCTGACCTGGAACTTACTGTTTCTCAGGCTGACCTAAAACTCATAGAGACCTTGAACTATGCCCCGCAAGTGCTAGGATTAAAGGTATGCACCACCATGCCCAGTAGAACCCTGAATTTTTACCCAACTCTAGCATTACTTGCTTTTATAAACTCTACAATGCTCATCTCTAGAATCTTATGGGAATTCATATGCAGAAATGGGCCAAACTCTTTCTTGCCTTCGATCCACAGATAGAATCTAGTCTGTCTGTTTCACCTCCCTTTATAGAGAGATATATTGTTTCCTTCCTAAGACCTCAGTTCCTTTTTGCATATTGCCTGCTCTGCCTGGGACGTTTCGCTCATGAGGTAGCCCAGGTGCTGGGGAAGTCTTGACCCTGTTTTGTAGCCGGGGGTCGACAAACCTACCTCCTTGTACTAAACTCTGTTCTTTCCGTCTGTAAAATGGGAAAACCAAGACTATTTTCCTTATCAGATATTTGGAAGGACTAACTAAATTAGTCATGTACAACCTGGGTTTGCACACGGCACATACCAAGCCCCGACGGCTCCCACTGGCCATTCCCAGGCTTTGGGTTGAGGCCGCTCAGGAGCCCTCTCAGTGATGCCACCCACAGTGGCGGCTGCTTCCGGTCCGTCCGGTTTCAGTGGGGCTTACAGACCGCCACATTTGGGCATTCACCACACTTCCCAGGTAGGTTAAAGACGGGATTCTAGTCAGCCAACCCGCATTGTTTTACTGTTGTCCCAGCTTCCACTTGAGATAAACCATGTTCATTGTAGGAGACCCACTGACATTTGTCATGTTAAAAACATTTTTCCCCTATATGGAAAAGACACAATGTATATAGATTAACTAGTGATATCCTCAATCTACAGATTTAACCTCCGGACAAACATTTACTGAGTGTTTACTGTATCAGGTGAAAATAGTGACTGCAGCCCCTGGTCGATTGTGGCTGTTTAAGTTTAAATCAATTAGATTTAAATAAAATAAACAGATCCATACTCCTGTAAACTGTCTTTTAAGAGCTCAGTAATCACTTGTGCACTGATCGGGGTTGGGGGTTGGGGAGCACAGATAAGCATCTCTGTCACCAAGAAAGTTGACTGACCCTGCTATTCTAGAGGAGGCAGACATTGATCTAATAATCATAGATAAGATATAATGGCAACTGTGCCATCCCCAGGCGGAATGACGGCCTGGTACTGCGGCACATTTCATAGGACTTGGCTTCTTTGATGGCATCCTCAGGGAAGGCAGGTTGGAACTGGATTTGTGGAGCCCTTGGGCGTTAGCAAAGCCAGGACGCATGGTAATTAAAGGGACGGAGGGCGGGCTAATGATGGGGGTGAAGGGGAGGACTGGGGGACTGGTTTAGATGAGGGGGTGGGACTGAGGGCGGGCTAATGATGGGGGCGGTTGGGGGTTGGGGGGATGAAGGGGAGGTTAGAGATAGCGCCTGGGTTTTTACCTCAAAGTCCCACTGAGTAGTAAGTGTCTGTTTAAAGAGGGTGGCTCTGCAGTCACCTTGCCCTTTTCTCCGTGGGATCGGGGACATTATTGCTGTCTGAATTATTCCCTCAGTTCCAGTTCCATCACTATGAACGCACTCTAATCACCCCCTTAGAGGAACAAATATACAAGCAGATGACGCCAGCACTGTTTGTCCCATCCTGTGTCCCCACTCCCTCCTCACTGAACGAAGGAGCACTGGACCCTCCGTGAACAGGGGCACCTTCCACTGGCTTCCGAGACACTTTATCATCTTTGTCTTCTTCCTGCATCCTCTAGCTCCTTCCCCTGGGCCAGTTCCTTTTTCTCTCTATAATTTAGTGTTCAGGGCTACCTCGGGGCCACCTTCATCTCCCTAAATATACTAACTCCCTGAGTGACCTCATCTGGTACCAGAGTGTGAGAATTAACTTTACAAGTCAACCTGACCTAGGGGGTCACCCCACTCACTTAGTTAAACACTAGATGTTGCCACGAAGGGAATCTTTGAAGTGTAATTAACATTGAAATCAGTAGACCCAGAGTGAAGATTAATTCCCATAATGCCTGGGCTTTATCCAGCTACGTCAAGGCTCCCAGAGAAAAGCCAGAAGCCCACTGAAGAGGAAGCACCCTCCCCACAGAGTGTCTCTTGAATCTCCAGGCCACAGGCTGGAGACTTGTTGACTTTCGAAATCACAGGAGCCAGTTCTTTTAGTGTGAGACAGGGTCTCCTGTAGTCTGGCTGGCCTCAAACTTCCGGACTAAGGGTAACCTTGAACTCCTGATCTTTGGCCTCGCTTCTCAAGCATTAGTACAGGCAAGAGCCTTAACTGTTAATTGATTCCCTTCTAACCTTATGGCCCCCTTCCACTCATACCCCACTGCTGGGTTTTCTTCTCCCTAGAAAATCCCAATATTTGTAGTATTCTCTATCCTATAGTTTGTTTRTTTTTGAGACTCTTGGCTGCCTTTGAACTCACTTTGTAAACCAGGCTTAGCCTCAAACCCATAGAGCTCTGTCTGTTTTCAGCCCCGAGGGCTGGGACCGAAGGCCTGCGCCACTGTGCCCAGCTAGTGCATATCGTGTATAGTGTCATTTATAGTGGACTCCCCTGATTTCGCTCTAATGTTTACTTTTAGCTCTAACCTCCTGATCTATATATCCAGTTGCCTATTGGAAATCTCCATCTAGAGAGAAAAATCAAAACTTAGAACTCTCCAGTCAAGACTATGGGTTTGTACCAGGCTGACACTTTCCTTCCCCGACTGTCCCTGTCCCAGAGAGTGCCACCACTGACCCGGTTGCCAAGGCCGACGTCTAGATCTGGATGGGTTGCAGGTTCTTTTCTTCTTTTGGCATCTCTCCTTCTGACCGTTTGCAAACGCGCGCGCGTTTACCCTCAGATGTCGCTGCCGCCTCTCTAGTCAAAGCCTTTGTTGGTCCTGCTTCAGACTTCTGCCTTTCCTTCCGGGCTCTCCGGCTGCCTGGCTGGGCAAGCACAGCAAGTGTGAGGCTTCCGCGTTTCTCTGGTTCTCTAGCGCATGCCTTCTGTCCCTTTAATCCCTCCCAAAGGCACATCCTTAGCTATTTCCTTCCTTCCTCTCCTTTTACTGTTCTTCAGAGTGCAAAGTGCTCTTCCAACACCCACCTCACCGCCATCGCCTTGTGAAAGAATGCGGTGACAGCTTCTATGGAAAGAGAGGCACACGGTGTGTTTGACAGAAACGAACAGGTACAGATCTAGAAATCGATGGTGACCGAGGGGTGTCTTTCCTGATGAAGGTGTTGACTGGAGAAGGCAAGAGCTAGTGACCACGAACCTTGCTTTCCTTCTACTGAGAGCCGTAGTAAAGACTTCAGTAGTTTGCTGACCACGGGGAAATGCTGGGAAGTCCCGTCTGGCCGATTCTGGTTTCTTAAGGTAGAAACTGGGTCACGAGCAGAGGGAGAGCAAGATGAAGCAGTGCTGTTAGAAATTTGAGAAAAGAAGGAAAAAAATGGAAGAGTCATCGTGGCAGCTGGAGAAATATTACAGGGAGAAAGGATTGCTGGGCAGGGCTGAGGACAGACTTGAGGTTTGTGGCCCTGACCTTCTCTCCACGTGTTTCTCCCAACAATGGTTTGCTGCCCAAGTAGGGTGCAGACTATGTGGACAGTTAGCACGAACAGGAGTGGTTCTTAACCAGGCGGTGGGGGTGGGGGTGGGGGTGGGGGCAGCAGCACACACCTTTCTTAATCCGAGAACTTGGGGGGCAGAGGCAAGGGGATCTCTGAGTCTGAGGCTAGCCTGGTCTACAGAGCAAGTTCCAGGACAGCCAGGGCAACACAGAGAAACTCTGTTTTGACAAAACAAAACAACCAAACTTCTCCAAACAAGGGTGGCCCTTGCCTTGACTGGACATTGAGAAACCTGGCCTTGATCTCACAGGGCCCTAGAGAGATGAAGGTCTGCGTAGTGATTGTACCTGAGTGCACTCTCTGTAGGTGGGTGTTTACAGTGCTGTTGATGTAGTAGGACCCCATCCCATCAACTGTCTTGGTGCTGTTGATGCAGTAGGACCCCATGATCTGTCTTAGCCAAGATGACAGTTCAGGAACAGAAGGATTTTCCATCGGTTCCTCAGCATTCCGGGGAGACGAGAAATCAAACAAAGGTTTCCTTTTCGAAGGTTCTGATAGATTTGGAAGATGTGCAATTATTAGTAGGTACTTGGGGCCTTAGAGAGGGAAGGGACAATTAATCCTCAGTGGGAAGCCCACCCAGAGGGGGTGACTTCAAATGAGTATTGACAGACTACTACATTGGTTTTCAAGGAAGGTAAGAACATGCACAGTCGAAGTGATTTAAGGAGTTTGGTTAGACAGTGAGCAGTTCTTGAGCTATGAGGACAGGTGAGAAGCCTCTTCCCTTAACCAGTAACTAAACTGGGCCAGAATAGACCTCTCTGCATCCCCTCACAGGGAGATCTGTTTTAGCTACTTGTACTATAGTCTGCTTATCCTTAGAGCGGTGGGGAGTTGAAGTGGCTTCCGTGGTCTTTTCTAATAAGCTGTTAGAAAAATCTCAACTGGAGAGGTGGCTCAGTGGTTAAGAGCACTGACTACTCTTCCAGAGGTCCTGGGTTCGATTCCCAGCAACCACATGGTGACTCACAACTATCTGTAATGGGACCCGATGCCCTCTTCTGGTGTGTCTGAAGACAGTGACTGTAATGGGACCCGATGCCCTCTTCTGGTGTGTCTGAAGACAGTGACGGTGTACTTGAATACATAAAATAAATAAATCTTTGCTTTTTTTTTTAAAAGAAAAATCTCAACTGTGATCCCTCTCTGACCAGTCCATGTAAGATATTTTCAGGGTCAAGCTATTGGAATCCTATAATCACGGCATTAGTATATTATTGTAACTTAGCGATATGATAGCCCCTCTCTACCCTGTCATACTCTTGATATAAGTGGCGCTGTCCGTAGTCTTAAGGAGGAGGTGTTCGCGACCTTCCTTTACCAGCTGTCCCTCTATCAACGTTTCCACCCCTTCATCCTTAACTACCTTCGCCCTGAACACTTTGGAGCTGGGCACGTGGTATCCAGTCCGACACTCGAGAATCAGGGACTGCTCTGGTTCGAGCACTGCTTGCACACACACAAGAAATGAGCAGTGGGCAGTGTGGGTGACCCAGCGGGTCAGCCTGGCAGTGTGTGTACGTTTATGCAAGTTTACTTTCACCTTGCAGAGCCTGGAAGGCCTGTGGGGAGGTCATTCAGTGCTCAAGAGGCGTGGCTTCAGGCTGTTAGGAGCCAGCAACCCTCTCACCTAGGTTTTTTTTTTTTTTTTTTTTTTGTTGTTGTTGTTGTTGTTTTTGTCACCCAGCCAGTGGGTGGGACAATTCATCCATCCATCCATCCATCCATCCATTCACCAAGCCTTCTTAGTAGTCTAGGGGCGGGGAGGCAGGAGACGACAAGGCCTTCTTTGGTTGATACTGGTGGTGGTGGTATGCCAAGTGCAAAATCTGTTTTCCTTAAGGGGAACCCCGAATCCCGATCGGGACAAGGAGGAAGTACTGTAAAGGGGAAATAGTCATTTCTTTTCAGGATTACTCAGGATGATGTAGGCATAGCTGAAAAAAAAAAAAAAAAACCACACATCAGGGAACTTCCTCAAGAGAATCACCAGACTTGATTAATCCATTCCCTTAGAGCAGTGGGTCACTGACTTTGCAGTCAATTAGATTAACTTTTGGATTTTTTTTTTTTAAAAATTGGCAGGGTCCCAGCCAGTGCCAGGGGCATCAGAACTTGTGCTGTATGGGTGCCGGGCGTCAATATTATTAAAGTCCCTCATGTGACTAACGCACGCTAGTGTAGACAGCAGCGCCTTAGGGCTGAGGCCGGCTTACTCACACCACACTCTTACCGGGTTCTGGTTCCCAGCATTTTTGGACAGGCAGCCGCGGCCCTTGGGTCGGGGCGCGGTTCCGAGCAGCGAGGGTGTCGTACGGTCCAATTAGGATTTCGCGCTCTGCGGGGACGCCGGGCACAGGTGGCCGGGGCTGCGCAGGGACTGGATTTTTGCTTTGTCATTCTGACACGGGCAGTTCGCCCGCCCACTAAGAGCAGGGCGTGGCTTCCCGGGGCCACTGGGAACCGGCAGCGCTTTATCCTCAGTTTGCTTCCGTCAGGCCTCGCATCCACGCGGGAGGTGCGGGACGCCGGTGCCGCGGGGCGAGACGAGCTGGTGTTTTCATCTTCCTTGCTCATGTAAGCTCTATGTCAGCGTGGATGCCCGGGACGGTCGCAGACGGGCCTGGGCGCATCGCTCCGGGGTGGCGATTTGGAAATGTCCGGGAGGGGATCATTTATTTAAAGTGTGGATGAGAGGGCTGGGAACGAGCCAGGGTAAGCTCTTAGAAGGGTGCAGAGGACAGCCCGGGGCACAAGCTTCAGTACGGGGACACTAGAGGTTGACCCTTGTCTGCTGGTGCCCAGCAAGCTACCAGAGAAAATGGGTATCCTTTGTAGAGCAATGATCTTGACTTATATGTGACACTGTGATGAATGTGTATATAGATCCGTGATAACATTGTGAATCTTCATGCCTTTACAAATGCTTCCACTTCCTAAGTCCCATGAAGTCCCTTGGAATTGTCAATCGCGTATGTTTCCAAGTGACTTGCCCTTCCCGACCCAGGCAGTTCAACCCGGCCGCTGGGACTTAGCACAGCCCTTCCCTAACTGAAGGAGGCGGTGCAGGCTAGTGGTTAAGAGCAGAGGCAATCCTGCCTGGATTTGAGTCCCACTTCCAGTGTTGACCGGCAGCTCGAACTTATCCAGTTTGGTTGACAATATGTAGCCCGGTACATCTAATGTATTAGATGTATGGTAATACATCTAAAAGTACAGTTGTGAAGATAGATGTTTATATGTAATGTTATAGCTCTTTGTGATAAGTATATATCACTGTTGGTACTAGTACTGAATAACTATGCTTTTAAGTGCTGGTCTCAGTATATTATATATGACTATATATATGCATATATATGTATATATATTCAGCTATGTGCTACATTTTTAATAGTCCCAGACTTTTCTGAGTTCACTCCTTGTGAAATAGGACCGTCCTCCCCTGATGTCATCCAGAGCGTGGATGGATGGCGTCTTTGTGAGCCTTCCTTTTGCCCGCGGTTTCAGATTCCAGGAAGCCCCGGGTGTTGCTTTCCCCGGCGCAGCGATCAACAGCCAGACTCGGCTGTGGCCGCGTTCGCGTTAGGTGGCCGTGAGGCTGGGTTCTTTAGCCGCCCTGCAGAGCTTTCCTGAGTTCTGGCGGTCCCGGAGTCTTGCTGCTGGCCGGGCTGCTTGCGGCTCGGACTCCGCAGGCGGGAGTGACCGAGGGCGCGTGGCGTCCCGGAAGCCCCGCCCGGAGGAGGCTCACTGCCGCTCTGCTTTGTGCCACAGAGGGCGGCGGGGCCTTGCAGCGGCGCGGGCGAGCGAGCGAGCGAGCGAAGAGGCCGCGGGAGGCGGCGAGCCGGCGGGAGGCGCGACTGGCGGAGGGCGGCCATGGTCCAGCCCTGAAGGTAGGAGCCGGGCACGGTCCCCGATCCCAGGCTTCCGGCCACTGCTCAGGCTGGCGACCCACGTGCTCAGTTCCCTGAACCGGGAGGAGCCAAGCTAAGCCATTTCTCCTTTTAAAACGTTCGACCGTTCAAAGTGCCCTTTGCTCGGGTTTTCCCCTCTTACAGTCTTCAGCGTCAAGGTGAATAGCATGGGGGAAGTCTTGAGAAAAAAGGCATCAGGAAATGCTCACCCCTTTCTCCTCAGGCCGCCCCAGCACCTTCCTCTTAAATCTCTGAGGCATGGGGTACCAAGAAACACAGGCTTCGCCCGGGAAACAACCCGGAATCCCGTGGGTTGAATTTGTTTCCCATCAGGCATTTCTTTCTCTAGCCCAGAGTTGAGTGGATATAAAGGAATCCAGATCCAGCCTTCCGTGGCAAGTATGCTGGACATCTTTTTTTGGTCCGTCCTCTTGGGTGACAGCCTGCAGAATTGCAAAAATGTATGATGAGACACTAGGCTGTGTTCAGGTCCGAGGACTTTATGGAGTCTGTTCTTAACTTCTCCTATGTGGATCCTGGGGGGTCAAGCCCGTCTCCACATTTGGCAGCAAGCGCCTTTCCTCAGTGAGCCATCTCGCAGCTCCACTGTGATTTTTTTCAAAGTAAAATATACTGGAACATTTGCTTTCTTAGAAAACCTGCTAGGTAGAAAAACATGTCATTAACAATGACTTTGTATTTTTATTTAGTCTTCTACAAGAAATATTTTTGAAGAGTGAATATAGGGAATGGAACTAGACTTCAAAGGCAAATAGCAAATGGATGGAAACTAATTAAGGGAGATGAAAAGCTTTACCCCTAGTTAAAGTACTTGGCCACTCAGACTTTCAGTTTGCAAGTTAAATAACAGAGACCTGGCGATGGGGGGTGGAGGGGGGGAGGCTCCACCCGTGTTGTAAATGTATATTGAGAAGTTACAATCATTTGTTTCTACATAATCTTATCCACACTCAGTGGCGTGGGAGTAAAAAAAAATGCCCTTATAAGCTTTGGGATGAACTTTATTGTCCTGTTTCCCCGACCTTCTCAATTTCTTTCGGAGCCACCCAGGAGTGAAGTTTGTAACCTGTACTTCCCATTCGCTACATATGTAGAGCTTAAGGAAACCAGCTGCTCAGTTTCCTACTTTCTCCCTGGGTTTTAATGAGTGCTAAAAGAAATGGAAGGAGACAGACCAGGTAAGATGGACTGACTGGCTGGCTTGAGAATGGAGAGCCACTTGCTAGCCACAGTGAGTACATTATGGATGTGAGAGGGAGATCTTTGGAAGGACTGGTAGGCAGACACAGGTGACTTCCTAACGGGAGTTTGAATAAATGTTTCCTCTCCCTCTTTTTGGTGCATGTGCCAGGATTGGACAGGGCTGTAAACATTCTAGGTAAGCGCTCCACCACAGAGGTACACCCCAGCGTTCAGCGTGCTTGTGTTTGTAATGCTGGGAAAGGAGCCCAGGGCCTTGAACACAAGCAGGTGCTCGACCACTGAGGTCCCATTCCCTATGTAGATCAGGCTGGCTTTGAACTCACTGTGCAGCCTAGGCTGGCCTTTTTGGGTGCTAGGATTACAGGTGGGCGCCACCTGGCCAGGCAGCATTTTATCTTTAAGGCAAGATTACAAGGACCGAGTTTATAGGATTCCAAAGGGTTTTAAGTTTTTTTTTTTTTTTTGCATTTATTTGTGCACGCGTTTGTTCGTTCGTTCATGCCATGGTGTGTATGTGGGTCAAGGGGTAACTCGCTTTCTCTCCTACCATGTGGGTCTCGGGGATTGAACTCAGATCATCAGGGTTGGCAGCTGGTGCCTTTCCACACTGAGCCCTCTCCACGTCCCTGACTCCAGAGTTTTGAAATTGCCTGTGTGAATGCGTGCGTCTCTTGGTGGCTCTGAGAAGAGCAGGCGCAGCGAGTGGAGAGATAGGTGCCCCTGGAACAACCATAGTTGAGCCTTCAGGAGCACGGGGGACAAGTCTTGGGCTGTAAGATTAACAACTGGCTGCGTGAGACTCCTTTAAGGCAGTGACAGGAGAGGTAACTGGCAGGCGGTGAAGCTCGGAAGAGTCACATCCAAGCAGATGGAGCCCAGTCGTGCTCAGTCCCCGGGGTGGCAGCCTCCAGCTCACCCTGTGAGGCCAGCCGCGGCCTGCCTCTTCCCGGTAGCCTCAGAGAAGGGTGCCCGTCTCTTCTTGCCTACATCACTTCAAGCTTCTCAGCCTCCGACCCTGAACCTTGCCTCCCTTACCTGCCCAGGGCCTCGGCTGCTTCCTGCTGCCTGGTCTGCTTCCAGGATAAAGAGCTCACTCACTTTACAGTTCTTTGCCCTGTGCTTTCTTGGGCCAGGGCCAGTCTGGTTTTCTTTTCATCATCTCTACTCCCAAGCTGCTGTAAGCTCCTGGGAATAGTGCCGCCTGCAGTTCCTTAGATTCCCCTGCTCTGCTGGGCTCCTTCAGTTCCTGTCCAGACCCACCTTTCCAGGTGAACACCTCTTGAGAGAAATGCATCATTTGGCCAAACTATTTGTGTGTCCCCACAGCAACCCTACAGATCCTTCTTTCTGGAAAAGGAGGGATCCTGCCAAAGATAATTTCCTGGCTTGTTTATGAAGGTGGCGAGGTCGGCTTACTTGTGTTCACAAGGGTTCACCGGAGCTGAATGCATATGCCTAGTACTGACAGTATCAGCTGTGTGTGCTGGATTCTAAGTTCTCTAACTGCCTGGTGAAGAATGTGGTGCCATCCAGTATTGCCAGTAAGAAATGAAGACCTCCACAGTTACGGGGTGCACAGCTGGCTGCCAGGCAGAGGCGGGGCTGCATGCCAGACCACCTGCCTGCAGAGTGGCTGTCTGCTCTGCTCACACCTCTGGCTTTGTGTTAGTACCTCTGAGACACACGCCTGCTCCCTGTCACATTCTTGTGCCTGTGAGTCAGGATGGAGCCCGTGCAAATCCCAGTATTCCTAGCATACTTCTGGCGTGGAGCAGCCGGCCATTCATTTGAAGCTTACTGGATGAGACTTCATTCCATCGTGCCTACTCCATCAGAAGGATGAAATGCTTATCCATCTTTCGTTTGTCCTTTAGCTCTTCATATGCATTCCATAGATCAGCAGCACGTCATTCATATCCTCATCCCATAAATATTCATTAAGCGGCTGGGACATAAAGGTTCACTTAAGGGAGTTAACTTTGAAGGCGCTGGTTTCATTGAAGATGGGTTGTCAGACACGAAACTCTTGAGCAGTTCAGAACTGGTTCTGAGTAGCACGTTGGGAAACAACTTAGAATTTTACATTTGATAGTCCCAGTGCTTTAGTTTGGCATGTAGGTGAGCCTTTGTCAGTCAAAAAAAGAGGTCACTTTAGTTTGTCAGGCAACTGCTGTCTGCACTAAGCTGGGTGTTCCCCTGTTATCTCTAATACAGATCTGTATGACATATATACACTTTTGTTAGGACTTAGGGGTACCTCAGTGGTGTAGAGGGATTGCCTGGCTTGCCGTGGCCCTGGGTTCAATCCCCAACACTCCTAGAAAATGTATGCTGTCTTAGATAGGGTTTCCTTGCTGTGAAGGGACAACGTGACTGTGGCAAACTCTTAGAAAGGAAAACATTTAATTGGAACTGGCTTGCAGTTTCAGAGGTTGAGTCCATTATCGTCATGGCAGGAAGCACGGCAGCGTCTGCCAGGCAGACGAGGTGCCGGAGGAGCCCAGAGTTCTTGATCTGCAGGCAGCAGACGGAGACTCTGCTACACTGCGGAGACTCTGCTACACTGCGCATGGCTTGAGCATAGGAGGCTTCAAAAGCCTGCCCCTGTAGTGTCACATTTCCTCAACAAGGCCACGCCTCCTAATAGTACCACTCCCTACAGGCCAAGCATTCAGATTTGTGAATCTGTGGGGGCCTTACCCAGACAACAAACCATGTACGTCAACAAATGTTTTTCTATTTAAAAAAAGAAAAGGGAGGTAGTAATAGTTTTGAAGGTATAGTGGAGTGCGCAGAAGACTGCGTTTGCAAACGAGGAAGCTCAGACACTCCTAGAAAGTGTATGGGTTACGGAAGCAGTTTTCCCTTTTAAAGATGTGTGCATTTAAAAGAAACACGTGGATATATGCATGTTGAGTACAGAGGCTGGTACATCCTCAGCCTAAAAATAATTTTCTTTTCCTAAAGCCTAAAACAATGAAGAATCATTGCTTTGTATGTTAAAAGTATTTTTGAGATGCTTTGAAATGTAAGTATGTACTCAATAGTTAAAACCACTGATTATATAATTTTCATTCCAGATGTTACAATTCCCATCTTACAAATGAGGGGCCGGTGGCTTTCAGGGTTAGCTGCCTATATCTTAGGTTAATACTAAGTATGGTAGATGAAGACTGGGACACAGGCGTTTCTTCCAGTCCATTCTTAAATTTTAAATTATGCGTATGTCTGTATCCGTGCTTGTATGAATGTATCCCAAGTGTGTGCAGGCGCCTGAAAAGGCCTGAAGAGGCTGGATTCCTTGAGGCCGAGTTGAAGGAAGTCACCAGTGTCCGTCCTCTGGCAAACTGCAAGTGCTCTTAATCTCTGAACCATGTCTCCAGCCCCGTCAGTCCATTAAATCTGTTAAAAATTAGTATGGTGATATGTGTATGGTGTCTGTTTAGGCATGAGTTTCATGGTCTGTGTGTGAAGTTTAAAAGACAATGTAGATGTAGACATGAGTACCATGACAACACGTGAGTACCATGGTCCGTGTGTGGAGTTCAGAGGACAACATTTGTGCAGGCATGAACATACGGTCCATGTGTGGAGATCAGAGGACAGGTTTGTGGATTGGTTCTTCCCCCACTTTGTGTGGTTTGTCCTTTTTGAAGGTTTATTTTTGAAAGTGTGGCCGTGTACACACGGGTGCCAGTGGGGCCTAGAAGAACTGGGGTTACACCCAAAGGGTGCTGAACTCTATGTCACACGCCGAGTGTGCCCCCCAGGTCAAGCTTTCTGTGGTGTGAGTTGGGTATGCGGGCCTGTTAACTTAGAAACAAAACACTCCTTGTTAAATCGCGGGGGTACTTAACTGTTGGGGGGGGGGGTCACCGGTGAGCTGGTGTTTGTTTCTCAAAGGTGAGCTGGTGTTTGTTTCTCAAAGCGTGGGTGATAACACAGATGGCACTAAAAATCCTCTTCATAGTTGGCTCCTCTTCTAGGATTCAGGTTAACCTCCTCTACAGTGTATAAAAAGCCTTTACTTAGCTTTTGGCAGGCTTCCAGAAGAACGGCTCCCCTGCAGAATGCTGTCTGCCTGCTGATCTTCCACCCTTGAGTGGAGAGGCTTCTAAGATCGCTTTTGTGTAACGGGGTGGGGGTGGGGAGGGTGGGGGTTGGGAAGCCGCCTTCCCGGTGTGCATGGATTAGCGCGTACTTCCCTCGAGGCAGAAAAAGAACGCTGGGCTGAGGCTGCGGAGCCTGGGCTGGAGGTGTGGTCTCGGTGAGCTGGGGGGCGGGGTCTTTTGCGCATGAGCAGGAGGCCTCTCTGTTCCAACGGCTTTCAGGCTTTCAGTTGCCATCGCGTCACTACCGTTGGTAGTAGCCCTTGGAGAGCTGTTGCCTGCGCACCACCACCATGTCTGCAGAAAAATGTTCCCTTACTGGAGGCAAAAAGAAAAGAGAGGAGCTGGTCAGGACCCTGTCGTGGCAGCACCTGGTGAAGCAGAGGGAGGAGGAGGAAGAAGAGGAAGTACTGAAGAAGGAAGAGGAAGAGGAGGAGGAGGAAGAAGAGGAGGAGGAAGAGGAAGAAGAGGAAGGGCCAGACAGTAGCTCCGATGACCTGAGCCCCGAGACCCCCTGCATGCACCCAGATCTCCTGGAGCTGGCGGTGGACCGAGAGAAGTGCCGCAGCATCCGCAGGCAGTACCGCCAGCTCATCTACACTGTGCAGCAGAACCGCGAGGACATCGTGAACACGGCCAGCGACTCGCTGACCGAGGCCCTGGAGGAAGCCAATGTGCTATTCGACGGGGTGAGCAGAACCAGAGAGGCAGCCCTTGACGCCCAGTTCCTAGTTTTGGCCTCTGATCTGGGTAAAGAAAAGGCAAAGCAATTAAACTCCGATATGAGCTTTTTTAATCACGTCGCCTTCTGTGACCTGCTACTGGTGTTTGTGGGCCTCAACTGGGTGGAGGAGGAGTGCGAAGAATTGAGCAACTGCGATGATAGCATAGCCCTTTCCTTCTGGAGCATGCTGCACAGGGAAGCAAAGTCCTGGATGCTGCAAGCTGAAATGTTCCACTTCATTTTTGGTTCTTTTAAGGCAGAACGTTCTGCGCGAAAGCCCCGGCTTGAACATCACAAGAGAGCTTGCAAAATGGAAGGAAGTGGGGATATGCCCACCAAGTTGAGGAAACTGGATGTGCATGCTAATCAGGAGACGACAGAAAAAGAAGTGGAGAGAATCTTGGGATTGCTGCAAACCTACTTTCAGAAGTACCCCGATACTCCAGTGTCGTATTTTGAGTTTGTGATTGATCCAAACTCATTCTCTCGCACTGTGGAGAATATCTTCTATGTGTCTTTTATTATTAGGGATGGCTTTGCAAGAATAAGGCTTGACCAAGACAGACTGCCGATTCTGGAACCAACGAATGTTAACCAGGTGGATGAAGAAAATGATTCCTGTTCTTACTGCAGGAAACAAGGAGTTATATCTTTGAGTTTACAGGACTGGAAAAATATTGTCTCCACTTTTGAAATTTCAGAGGCTATGATCAAAAACTCATACTAAAGAGTTTTATTTGTAGTGTATGACTCCATCTTGAACTAACATCGCAAAATGGAATCTAAACAGAAGCATATACTCTAGTAAACTATTTTCAAGAACAAATGAAATTGTCTGTGCTTACTTGATAACTTAAGGTTATAATCTTAAAAGTTGATTATCATGCTTATGGGAATTTTTTTTGAAATCCAAATCTCAGTAAGCTGAGTTTCTTAGTATTAGCCAACTTGCTAAAAACAAAAACCAGGACTCACTGTGATCCTGAATTGCTTTGTCTGACGTGGCAAACTTAAGGGTAAGGGGGCTGGCTTTTCATCAAGTTGGGGAAAGAGTGAGAAAAACAAGTCAGTAGTATTAAGGCTAAAAATTCCTAGGTATATGCTTCTTTTCAAAAAGTGGATCTCTGTATTCTGAACTTTGTTTTTGATAAATGAATTTAATAAAAATATGTGTGTACACTGACAGACTGAAGTTAGTTAACTAAGGCTTGAAAGGTAGGTCCAAATTAGATAACGAGGAAAGCATTCTGGGCTGTTTTGAGCCCACGGAGTTCTGGCTGTCCTGGAAGTCACAGTAATCTGCCTGCACCTGCCTCTGCCTCTCACCACGCTGGGTGAGAAGGCATTCTAGGTAAGGTCAAATGTGTGCAGTTGAGACAAGTCGGGACACGAGGGTGTGCAGATGTACAGAAAGCTTACACTTGACTACGAAGCTGGCAGGGATTGCTATGACCTCACCAGTGTTCTGGGGCAGACAGTATTCTTTATCACTCCTAGTTGCAAGCCTTACCTCTGACTAATCTGTCACCACAGTGTCCTCGTGATTTCTACCAGCAGAGTATCCCTGAGATTTCTGTGATGTTCCAATGCGTAACAACTCTGATTGTCCCAATTAACTTCTCTTTAAAAAACAAAAGCCCAAGGGTTTGCTCTGTATCTGGCCTATATAGTGAGAATTCTCCGTCCACCCCTGGTGCTTGTGCCCCAGGTGCCCAGTTTCTTGTAGGCCAAAGTTGGAAACTAGGTGCTGATTTGAGTAGTCGGGCTGACAGTGTAGCTTTTTGCTTCTGGAAGATTGCATCAGAGGAAGCAGTCCTGTGGGCATTGCGAGTCGGGAACTCCTGTTGCAGATGCTTGTATGGATTTTTTTCTTTCTCTTGGTACCTTGCAGTTTTAAGAGTGTAAATCACAGGACACCTGGGGATGTGGTTCAGTGGTTAATCCTGCCTTAGCGTCTATCCCCAGCATGAGTGGTGCGTCTCTGTGTGTGCAAATTATCGATGGTCAATATAGAAGATTCCAGAAGCAACAGTGGACATGCCCTGAATAGAAGTCTTATGAATGTAAGTCTTTGTTGGTGGAAAAGTTGCCACTCGTGGTCAGTGGTATTTTTGTTCCACTTAATAGTAAGTTTTCCTACTAAATCTGTAGTGGTTCAGGGGAGGGAAATCCAAAGTCTAAATGATAGCAGGACCTTTGTGTGGGGAGAGTTCATTACACCAGTAGTTCATAGAGAATTCAGGAAAAAAAAATCCTTTTTGATGCAAACTACTTTCTGTAGCAAGTAGCTGTCTTTTCCCCTTTCTTCACTCCAAGAAGTGCCAACCCTTCCGCGCACCGGCCACCCTTCAGGCTGAAGGCGCGTCCTTCCGCCTTGCTGCTCCACGTCCCACATCTCAGCAGTGCCCTAGGTTTCCAAGAAATGTCCTTTGGAAAGAAAAGATGAGTTGTAGAAACTAACCGGATTGCAGATCTTGCTTGTCAACACCTTAAAATGAGAAGATGTGGTAAGAGAAGTGGGGGAACTTATGGGCTTTGTTTTAAAGTCAGAATTTTATTGAAAGGGTGTTTTCCCATCCATATCAGCCCTAACCTGGAAACCTCAGATGTTTGTCGAGGGCTTTAATCTCAATCCGGAGCTCCTACCCTGCTTTGATCATTCAGTGCCCGGATGAAAGACACACAGCCTTTATATTTACAAAAAGCCTTAAACAGCACAAGAGCCGGGCAGATATCAACCCTCTATGCTATTAGAATCTACTTTCCTATCAATAACCCCAAGTTATTACTTCCTATGTTTTATCTGGGCTGCTCTTAATTCAAATTGGCCAGCCCTCAGGGCCATCTTCTCTTGATTCACCTAACCTGTGGAGGCTTCTTCCACCCTCTTAAGTTTACGGTAAAGAGAAAAGGTGCTTCCAGAGTCTCGCCACTCTCAGAAGATCTCATTTTATGTGGGGAGCCGCAATCGCCGAGCAGAACGGGAAGATGCTCCTCCAATGAACGACCAAACCGCTCTGCATAGCACACGCGCCATTAGTAAATAACGTACCTCTGCGTTAACTGCGCATGTGCCATTAGTAGATAACCGCCATTCAGAGTTAGTACGTGGTATGTCCTCCCACCAATCAGGTTCCTCCACATCTAGCAGCGAGCCACCACTGCGTATATAAGGAGCCGCTTTTGAGCATTTCAGGGTCCCCGGTTAGAAGCATCAAAGAAGTCCTGAATAAACTGCTGTAGAGAAGAACCTGGCCGTGTCGTGTCCTTCCTTGCGGGTCGAGGCCGGGCGCGACAATTTTAGTTCCCAGTACCCAGGTTGTAGCCCAGTAACTGCACTTTTACTGTATCCAAAAGCATCTTCTGATAGCACCAGGCCCACACATGCACACAGAACACTGAACACCTAAGCAAACATGGGATTAAATTAGAAAAGTGTATGTGATTAAGTATAGTTACTAGGTATATCTATATCAGGAAGAGCAAGAGATTAAATGTAAAAAGGTGTTTTGAGTGTGATATATGTGCGTGTGTACACGTGTGCACCTGCTTGCATATGTGTGGAAGTAAAAAGACAATCCCGCCCCCTTTGTGTGCGTGCGTGTGAGAGAGAGAGAGAGAGAGAGAGAGAGAGAGAGAGAGAGAGACTCACTATGTAGACCAGACTGGCCTCAAGAGCTCCGACTGCCTCTGCCTCCTGAGTGTCACTGAAAGCATGGCTTTTGAAAGTTGGTCCTGATTCCCATTACATTTTCTTTTTTTTTCTTTTTATTGAATATTGTCTTCATTTACATTGCCAGTGGTACCCATTACATTTTCATCAGTTAGTTAATTTATTTGATGTGCATGGTTATTTGGAGGTCAGAGGACACCTTCTGGGAGTTGCTTTTCTACTCTACCATATCAGTCCCAGGGATTGATTAGGTCGAGCTTGGTGTCTGGTGTCTTCATCTGTTGATTCATCTCACCAGCTTGGGCAAGTTTACTGCCTTAGCTAGGCTGCTCTGAAACAGAAATGACACCTGGCTTTAACTTTTACGAGGTTTGACCAGATTTAACATACACAAAACGTGTAGTACAATATTTTGTCTCATCATGGACACTCAGTGAGTGAATTGCACAATGCCACCTCTGCGTGTTGACTTTTCTGGCGGTCTGTCTTCTCCGAGTCTTGTACTTTCAAGTTTCCTTACCTTTGTTCTGGGGGAATCTGTTGCCATCTGATCGTGATGCGCACATTGGTAACCGACGCAAGGGCAGGCGCTGTGCCAGGTACTGCACTGGGCACTGGAGGGAGTGGTGGAGCCCTGTCCTTCCAGGAAGGGACTTAGAGTATCGTGGGTGTGCTATCGTTCCCTTCTGCTACTGTCACAAATTGCTAGACACTCATGGCTTTAGGTAACACTCCCTATGGAGTCCTGGGGGCTGGGTGTCCAGACACAGTGAGTTTGGCTAAACTGAAATCAGGACCTGTCCTGGGGACCTGTTCTATACATTTCCAGGGAGACACCGTTGAGTAGGAGCTGGTGGCCAGTTTGGTGTTTACATATGAATGTCAGTTCAGTTTTTATATATGGATGTCTAGCATTCTGTTCTAGACCCGGCCGGATGCTTCAGATGCCCATGGCTTGCCAGTTACACCTTATAGATTCGGGGTCTTTAGGCACACTTTTTTTTTCTTTAGATTTATTTATTACATGTAAGCACACTGTAGCTGTCTTCTGACACACCAGAAGAGGACTAAGACTGGCTGGTACAGTCTGCCTGTGAGCTTGAGCTGTAAAATCCATATTCAGTACAGAATTTGGTGAGAACACTAGAAACCTTTGGGAGGAGGAATGCATGGACCCTTGGGGGGGTGTTGCTGGAGATGTGCCTGCTCTTACTTGTCTGCTTAGGTGTCAGAGGCTGGCTCCAGGGGCGAGAGGTTTGTATTGTTCTCCTGTGACCCTATCTGCCCTAATAACATGCGATTAAAATGAATTTGAGATTATGACAGTTTATCTTTTAAGCCAGTAAATTTTTACTTCTGGGCTTTCAAATGTGGTTCCTTTGTTGTCCATTGAGGTCACTGAAGTTTAAGATTTCTAAAATAGCTTTTTCCTCAAAGAACAAATGCTTAGTCTAGTTGTGTTAGCCTATAGTCGAGCCTATAACCCTCTGATTCTTTTATCTGAGCGAATTAAGGACAGACATTTGTGACAACTTCTAAGTTCTCCAGAGTTCTCTATCAGAGATCTTTTGCATGCAGTTTTCTCGAGTTGACTTTAGGATAGATCTGCCTCTACTTGCTGACAGGGATGCATCTCTTAGGAATGAGTTCAGGTCACATTCACTCCTCTTGCATTCAGAGAACTGTGGCTCTGTCTGTGGGACGTGCCACAGTGCTTGGATGCAAGCATCTGTGCGCAGCAAGACGGTATCTCGAGTGGTATGTTCCACGTCACGGGATATTCATCCAGTGAATGAAAATGGGAATGCTGGTGTTCTTGTGGTTTTCTCATTGCCTGTGCTTTAATACGCAGTACCCCAGCATCTCTCTGCGCTGCCTTCTGCGTCTGTAGCCTTGTCTGTCATACCTCACGCTCAGCAGTGGCTCTGGGACGCAGACGAGGATTGGCTCTGTGCCTGTGTTCTGTGCACACAAGTGCTACCAGTTTTGTTTTATGTGTGTGGGTGTTCGTCTGCATGTGTGTCTTTATCACTTGTGTGCCCGGTGACTGTCGAGTTTTAGGCAATTATGAGCTGCTGTGTGGTGCTTGGGAATTGAACCCAGATCCTCTGGAATAGCAGCTAGTGTTTTTTTGTTTGTTTTTTTTTAAACTACTGAGCCATACCCTATCCCCCTCACTTAAAGGAGATTTGTATGCAAATACTGGTGTCTGGGAACCAGAGTCTGCAAGAACAGCATGCTCAACAGCTCCTTTATTGCCTCAGCCCCACAGTGGTGGTTATTATTATTATTATTATTATTATTATTATTATTATTATTACTATTATCTTAAGAACATCTGTTTAACGTTTTTTTACTTACCCTTTGAGACCAGCAGATTCGTGCTCTTGGTCACTCTGTAGGGAGGAGCCCCACCGGTTATCTGACTAGTTTACCTGGTACTGTGATCTGAGCGGCCGTTATTACCAGCTTGTTTCCCCCCACAGTGCCCTGCGTTGAAGGAGAAGCCCTGGCCATGATGCCAGTTGATGAACGCTGGCTGTGTTATCCAGCGTCTCGGGGTAGAGCCTCTGTGCAAACTGTCTGGGTGGCGCCCACTTGCCCCAACTGGTGCTGGTTTCCAGGTTTTCTCCCTCCGGTCCCCCAGGCACAGTGTGTGCCCCGAGTGCTGCTGAGGGGCCCTCGTAGGGCAGTGCTTCCTGCGTCACTTCCCTCCCGGACACGCCCCTCCGCATCCCAGACGCCCTGTTCTACTGACCCCTGTCTCTGCCCTCCGCCCTCCACATCTGATAGTAGGCAGGAAAAAAATACGCAGTCTGGGCTGGTAAGTTCATGGCTTTTTAGATTTTAAAGGTAAAACTGGATTTCAAATGTTTTTACTGTACTTGCTGACTTCGGTCCTCCTCACTAGCCCAGGGCTATATTATAAGGTAATAATGAGTGTATTGCTAAAACAGTGCTCCAACCCAACGTAGAATGTATATATAAAACCATATACGCTAGTATACACTCGAATGAAAAGATGTTTTAAAAATATTTAAAATTTTTTCTTAATACCTGTCTTTTAAAGTCCTACATATAAACACTGAAACAAAAACTAAACATAGCTTTAGACTGTGGGGTAAAGCAGTGAGTTTAATAGAGTCCCATGGTCCTGCCTACTTAAAGTCTCTTGCAAGGGCTGTGTGGTACAAAACATGTATGGGTTCGAGGCTGGGCCTGGTGCCTCACACCTTTAGTTCCTGCACTTGGGAGGCAGAGGCAGGTCTACATACTAGGTTCTAGGACAGCCAGAGGTCCATAGGAAGACCCTATCTCAAAAACAAAACTCCTAAACCTATAAAGTACCTTGTAGAGGCACAGACTTCTAAGTTTACCTGTAGATCAATACGGGTTGGTGATTTTTCTGCGATTTTAGATTTTGCCTTTCAACTACACAGTGTAATAAATAAAGTCTCAGTTACTCGGCCAACTGAACAGTTGCTGTCTTAACTTACTGTGTTTGTTGTTGATCAGCCTCCTCTTTAGCTTGTGACCTTAGCTCACTGATCTGTCTCTGACAAGAAGGTCAGGGGATGCCGAGTCGTATCGCTGACACTATTACAACCATGCTGAACAGTTCCATCCAATAGCCTCCCGTTGTGCAGCTGGGAGAATTTCAGTGCAAGTTCTGTGCTTCTGTGTTTCCTTTCCCCCAAAATTAGGGAGACTTGATTTTAAAACCTAGTTTAAAAGCTCTAGGGAGGGGGTGCTGGTGAGATGGCTCGGCAGACAGAGGTGCCCGTTACCAAGGTGATAATTGACTCCAGATTTCCCTCTGAGTTTTACAACCATGCTATGACAGGCGTCCTCCCCTACAGACAGACAGACAGACAGACAGATTTTAAAAAATCAGGTGGGGGGGGGGCAAAAAGTCCCTGGGTGGTCAGTACGAAAAGATCACAGTGAAAACCATTATGGATAATTGATATGTGCCTGTTAAATTCTGGGGGAGAGAGTGTTATCAAACTTCATTTAGCTGTAAGCCAGTTTGGATGGGCTGTCTGTAGAATGGGGGAGTAGGGAGAGTCATGGGAGGGGCGCTGGGATGCAGTTCTCTTTGATACTGGCCTAGATGCGAAGAAGTATTGGTTTCCCTTCAGGAAGCCTGGATGTCTCCATACAGAGCTGAAGTGAGAGTCTACATTTCCCCTTTGAACATGGCCTGTGATTTCCTTAAAAAAAAAAAAAAAAAAAGCCAAAGCTTTTCAGACATCGCTGCTTTTCAGTTAAATTCTTTTCATTTCTGTTGTTTTTCTGCAGCCATACAAAAAAGGCCAACTTAAAAAGCTGCCAACCATGAATGGCTCCAAAGATCCCCCTGAGTCCTATGACTACGACCTGATCATCATTGGAGGAGGCTCGGGAGGACTGGCGGCGGCAAAGGCAAGGCCATCTGTGGTGTCTGGTGACAGTTAGGGTACAGCGCTCCCTCCCCGGGGCCGCTCTCTGCAGCCTCTGGATTTGTCCATCCAGGCCTGTGTGTTTTTTGTAGGAAGGAACAACTTTGTAAGTCACTTTTCCACACTGAAATGTTTCCCGTTCTTATAAAAGTTTCAAGCCTAGTGATTGAGGGTATACTTTGTTTCATTTTAAGTCTTTTCTTGTCTTGTTTGTTTCAGGTATAGTAAAGGTGTGGAAATGGTTTGAAGTTACATACTTTCCTTTTTTTAAAAATTAACATTTGATTTTTTTCACTTTGTTGATTTCTATAATTACTACGAACAGTTAGAGTTCTTAAAACTGATTTGCCTCCAGTATTTATGGCATGATTTGAGAATGACCAGTCTCAGTCCTGGGTCTGACTGGGAAGAGATTCTACCAATAGGAAACTCCTTTGTGAGTGAGGCTTGCAGCTGCCCACACCCTTCCCCTGTGTGAACAGCCCTCAGGCCTGCCAGCCTTTCCATCACCCCACTAGGGGCCGGGGCCTTTATCAGCCAGTGAAGGTGCACTTACAGAGCCTTGCAGTAGTTCGCGGCGTGTCACTCTGTCACAGTGGCATGTTTGAAGGACATACAGCTTCTGTCCTTGCTCCCCAGTAACCTTTGCAAGGTCCAGTGTCCAGTATTCCACGCTTCCTCTGTGAGAAAGAAATAGTCTCCACAAGAAAGACAATTTCAGAAAAAGAAAACAACTCCCGTCTCGTACTCTGGCTTAGATAGAATTAGGTAAACTCAGAAATTCTTTTTAAAGATGGCGCTTCCCAGGGTCCAGGGTGAGGCAGGCGCTTTGGGCTGTCAGTCAGATGGCTGGCTTTACCAGGTGGTTATTCATTACCACTTGCTTGGAAATGGACAAAGCGTTTTTCAGATTTGTGAGGTGTCTGAGGAGAGTCATGCGGGAGTTGGCTGGGCCCAGCCAGCTGTTGGTGACAGTTTTGCAGCTGTAATCTTGTAATCGTCGATGCCATTAGTGTCTTGGCTTTTGTCCTAGAGCTGAACTAATCGATAGGTGTGTTAGGTTCCCAGACTTCGATCTGTGACTAGCTGTACCTCAGGCTTCAGAGCATAATACAAACGTCTACCGTGGGCTCATTTGAATAATTTTGTTTTCCAGGAGGCAGCCAAATTTGACAAGAAGGTGCTGGTCTTGGATTTTGTCACGCCAACTCCTCTTGGAACTAGATGGGGTGAGTTTCTGAGATCCTGCACTCAGTTTCTCCTGGTGGGGATGCCAATGGCTCCCAAAAAACCCAGTGGTAGTGGCGCACGCCTTTAATCCCAGCACTCGGGAGGCAGAGGCAGGCAGATTTCTGAGTTCGAGGCCAGCCTGGTCTACAAAGTGAGTTCCAGGACAGCCAGGGCTACACAGAGAAACCCTGTCTCTAAAAAAAAAAAAAAACCCAAAGATTAGAAATGACAAAGCCCAGTTCTCCCCGTGACCTGAGTTAAAGGAGTTCCAGGTAAGTGCTGCAGTTTAGCTTCAGCAGAAACCTTGACCGCAGGCTGGCTGACCTTTGTGTGATCCGTTACCCAGCAGAGCTGACACTTTCTAAGCCTTCCCCTGCATTCAGATAGCTAGGGAAGCCAGCAGTAGCCATCTGAGTCTTGCTGATTTATATGTTGCCTGCTCATTCAATGACTGTGTACCAATGACTTGGGAACCAGGAGCGTGGGGCTGAGGCAGTGAACTCTGTGAAGAAGTTCCTGCCCCTGTGGAACATACACTTTAGTGGGAACTTGACTCTCGGGTGGTGAGTGGTGCGGAAAGAGGGGGCCTCCTGGGTAGAGAGCTTTAGCTATGTGAGGCGTAAGGCAGGGTTTCTGAAGAGACGCCCACTCGAGGCAGTGCAGGAGAAGATGGGGCAGATGTGTGTGCTAAGGCTGAAATAGAACTCGTAGGCAGTATTCGTAGTGTTCCCACAGAGTAGACTCATAGGCCCCGAGGCGGCGAGAGTCCTCTGTTGTACGAGCTGGGAGTGACTGGAAGTGAAAGTGGAAAGAGAGGTCGGCCAAACTGTACAGCACTTTACAGGCCACCGTGAGGACTTTGGATCGATGAAGGCAGATAATGAGGGCCCGCGAGGCGTTTGAGGCAAGAGAATGATTAGTACATTTTGTAAAGAGTGTTTGCTGGTCGCATTAGTGCGAGGCAGTGGCAGTCCAGCCAGATAAGACGACAGCACAGTCTGTGAACTCGTGTATCTGCAAGTGACTAATAGCACTCTCTGTTCCTGGGGCTGGATCCGGTCCCTGACCTGTAGAGTTTGGACTTGATGGTGACATTGCTATTTTCAGAGGACAGGCCTTGAGCTGTGAGCTCTGCAGCCACATCCCTCCCTGCCTGAGTTTCCTTCTGATACAAAGCAGTGATCCCGAAGTCCTTAGGGATTACTATTTTGGGAGAGAGGCGTTTTAACATGGGAGTTCGTTGGAGAATCAGAGAAAATTCACATAAACATCAAATTCCGTA
Organism: Apodemus speciosus; assembly: GCA_002335545.1. Taxonomy (NCBI): domain Eukaryota; kingdom Metazoa; phylum Chordata; class Mammalia; order Rodentia; family Muridae; genus Apodemus; species Apodemus speciosus. The sequence goes on from BDUI01000009.1 coordinate 1,850,662, forward strand.
TGTATTTTCAGACCTACATCTAACCGCTCTTACTTAGTGTGGCGACCTCTTCATCATTCCTGTGTGTAGACTGAGTAGCAGGTATAGAGTTACACACAGGGAAATGGCGAGCCTTGCCTCACTATTGACCATTATGGATCTGGAAGTTACAGAAATTTCGGAAATGTGTTTGTTTCGGAATGACTACTTTGTTCTGTACCTTAGGCTCCATGACCTTAGAAACACTGTGATGCTTGGGAACAAACTTTAATAGTATTGGCTACATTACATTAGGAATAGTGATGATGATGATGATGATGATGATGATGATGATGATGATGATGATGATGATGATATCATCTCATTGCATCTTAATACTCTTTGGCTTCTCTGAAGGCCCCGCAGTGGGCTGTGAACTGACTTCTCTGTTGTTGCAGGTCTTGGAGGAACATGTGTGAACGTGGGCTGCATACCTAAGAAACTGATGCACCAGGCAGCTTTGTTGGGACAAGCTCTGAAAGACTCTCGAAACTATGGCTGGAAGGTGGAGGACTCAGGTGTGGGGGACAAGGAGGGGCTCGAAAGCTGTGGTCTTGGCCGTGTGCCAGCCAGATACCCGGACCCAGATGAGGCCTGCCGGTCTCAGGTCAGCCCGGGTGAGCCCTCTGAGCTCACGGGGTGTTGCGACCACCGGCACTCAGTGCTGTGGGCGGTACTGAGGAACGCTCGATCGCGCGGCACGCGAGTTGGAGCCATTGGCTCTGAGCGTTAAGAGGCAGCTGCAAGTCTCCATCATTGTGACTCGGATGACTGACCTGAATTTCAGGCTTGCCTCTTGTCACTTGCTAGCGTTGTGAAAATACAGTGCTTTAATTTAAAATAAAGCAGTCAAAACCAAATTCCACCCGCATAGGAAGAATAGATATGGGTAAAATACTGGTAATTGTTGTAGATGATTGGCCTGTGGGGCAGAGTGTGAACTGTCCTTTCCACTCCTGGAGGACAGTGAGTTCTGCTCTTCTGGGGAGCAGAGGCCAGCCAGGCTTTCACAGGCTCCCTAAAGTGAGCTGATCTCTTAAAGAGGGCTCTAGTTCTCACGTGTCATGATGTGTGAAGAGTGTCTGTAGTTTATTCTCTATAAAGCCACAGGCCCGCTCTTGTGCAGTCCCGCTAATTCAGGAGGGCACAGACCTAAGCGTCACGGGTCAGGTTCCATCTCGTGCTCAGTGTGTTGGAGACTTCATTTTCATGAGAGAAACCTGTTTGTGTTGTTTCCTCTTCAGCCATGATGATTAGTCTTCTCCCTGTCTCCTGAGTGCATTTGATCTGTGCCCTGTTTTCTTCAGGTCATTATAACAATGATTAACCAGTCATTAAAGGTGGCCATTGGTGGTGGCTGTTTTGTTTTTTATTTTGAGGGTCGGGTTGTTTTTTATTTTGAGGGTCGGGTGGGATTGTTTTGTTTTTGAGACAAAGTTTCTTTGTGTAGCCCTGGCTGTCCTCACAGGAACTCACTCTGTAGACCAGGCTGACCTCAAACACATCCACCTGCCCCTGTCTCCTGAGTGCTGGGATTAGGCACATCCTGTTTCTGAGACTGAAGTGTTCCTCTGTCGTCTACACTGGCCTGGAACAGACTGAGCAGCTCAGCCGCCCTCTCATGTGCTGTAGTAGACATGTGCCTGTCAAAAAAAGATTGATTCTTACCAGTTGAAATTTTGAAATGTTGTGTGTACTGTCTTGACCCTAAGGATTCATTTATGGAATGGAAATTTTTCTTTTTACCAAGTAAGGGTTTGGGGACAATGAGAGTCAAGTTCTCTGACTACGGAGCCAGCAAACTTTTCACAAAGCAGGTGTTGACACTGCGGGCTGGCATACAGTTTCTGTGGAAAACCTCAGCTCTGTTTTTATATCTCAAAAACAGCATCACAGAACATGCAAATGAATTTGGCTATATTTCAATCAAAGTTTATTGACCAAGATGATGCCAGGCCTGCAGTACCAGTCTGCCCTCACTGAGCATGCCTGTGACAGTGTAGTAACCCACACCTCACTAAAGCAGAAGGCTTTGACTGTGTTAAGATGCAGTCCTAAGCCTTAACTGAACCCTGTTTCCCACAGTCAGTGTTTATAATCCAAAGTAAACTACCGGTTCACTTCTTGATAAAGGAGGAAATAATTTGTGTTGTGGTTTTGAATCCGGGACACGAGAAAGTGGCGACTGTGCGCCAAGAGAACTTGTTCTTCTGGGTTGAAACTACCTACCTCTGGGTAAGAGTTACCGCGACACTCGCCAGGCAGCGTGAAGGGCTGAGCGTTCTCTCTCCTCTCGCAGTTAAACATGACTGGGAGAAGATGACAGAATCTGTGCAGAATCACATCGGCTCGCTCAACTGGGGCTACCGAGTAGCTCTCCGGGAGAAAAAGGTCGTCTATGAGAACGCGTACGGGAAATTTGTTGGTCCACACAGGATTATGGTAATTGGAAAGCTATGATCTGTGCTTCTCCCCCGCCTTTTCAAAATCGCTTCCATTGGTGTTAGCAGAGAAAAGTATTTCAGATGTGCTTTAGGAAATCAAATAAGGTGCAAAAGGTAAGGCCACTGTGACCTTAATTGTCTAGTTTGGTCACTTGGCTGCTACACTTCTTGGGGCTTTCTGTGGGGCTGGGGAGTGTCACCGGCCTGGGCCAGATTACCTGGATGTGAGGCTGGTCATTCACTGTGTAGCATTATTCCTCAAGAAAGTTCTTCCTCTGCTCAGCCTTTAGTTTCTCTTATTGCTGTGGGAACTGAGGGAGACATTGTAAGTGCCCTCTACCAGTTAATTATAGGCTCTAACAATAGTCTTGCATTGGGATTGACATTGTTTCCTTTGCAGGCAACAAATAACAAAGGTAAAGAAAAAATCTACTCAGCAGAGCGCTTCCTCATTGCCACCGGTGAAAGGCCTCGCTACCTGGGCATCCCTGGAGACAAAGAGTACTGCATCAGCAGGTGGGCGAAACGGGCGGCAGCTGGCCTTCTGCTTGGTTCTTTACACCCGCCTGGTTCATTTCCTGGACTTAGGAAAGAATTCTTTGCCACCATTATCCTTGGGGATTGAAAGAAAGAGAATCAGGGACTGACGAGATCTTAAAGGTTACAAGCCACAAGCATTGGTCCTGCTGGCGCTGCTGCCACGCAGCGTGAGCACATTACCCTGGCAACACAATGCAGTTAGATTGACATTTCTCTTTGGACTTGATGTGTATTTGTAAACCAGGCAGATATTTTGTAACACAAATGTGGTCTCCTATGGGCAAGTTTATTTTGTGCAGAGAGCAAGGACCATGTTCTTTGTTAAGACTAGGGGATTGGAAACAAAGGGTTAACTCGAGTGGCTATGCATCGAGGCTAGTGAGGCCTTGGCCCCACTGCGTGACAGTGCCCTGTAGAAGAACCTTCTAAAACATGTCAAGAAAAAAGATGGTTCTCATCAAAGGATAACGCTACCAATACTGTTTTTAAGGAGTTTTAAATGATGAAGTCACTAAGATTGTGTTGACAGTCCTTGGTGTTTTGGATGCTTTTTTGCCTGGGACTCTCTGGATTCCTTCTAGGAGTTGGACTCCCTGACGCCTGGTGCAGGGCACCTCTGGTGCTTCCGCCCCTTCTGCCTGGGATGTGTGCTCTTGGTTAGTCATTGGGCTGTTGTAACACAGTGACCACCTCGGGGCCTGCCCACAGTTCTGGAGGTTCAGACGGAAGCTTCGGGCACTGGCTGTGGTTGAAGCCCAGCTCCTAGCTGGCATCCTTTTTTAGTGGAAAGGACGGTGGCATCTCTGTGGGGTTCTTTTATAGACTCTGGTCCTGTTTGTGAGAGCCAGATTGTTTTTATGCCCTATTAAATCATCTTCTGAAGACCTACTAAGCCGGGCAGTGGTGGCGCACACTTTTAATCCCAGCACTTGAGAGGCAGAGGCAGGCAGATTTCTGAGTTCGAGGCCAGCCTGGTCTACAGAGTGAGTTCCAGGACAGCCAGGACTACACAGAGAAACCCCATCTTGAAAAACCAAAAAATAAGGAAGGGGGGGAGAGGGGGAAGAGGAAGAAAGAAAAGAAAGAAAATCTATTAACACCATACTTGGGATAGAGCACTATGAGGAATTTTAATATTTGGACACACAGATATTCAGATCATACCAAGGTCCCTTCCTGTTTTTTATTTTCTTAGAAGTAAGGTTTTCCCTCTGTGGCCTAGATGAACCTGAATCCCCGGCTCAAGTGATCGTCCTGCCTCAGCACCCTGAGAAGCTGAGTGCCTGACAACTTCTTATTTTGGCGACGATAGGCTGGTGGGCACCGTGCAGCCCGGGCCAGCCTCAGACTCAGTCCACAGCTGAGGCCAACCTTGAATCCATGATCCTCTGCTTCTCCCTCCCAAGTGCTGGGTCTGTGATCGTGGACCCCTTATCTAGCTATCCTGAAGTGTAATTTTTAACTTTGTTTCGTTTTCCTTGTTTTTCGGTTTTTGAGAAAGGGACTTTCTATGTAGGCCAGGCTGGCATCAAACTAAGACCCTCCTGCGTTGCTCTGAGGGCAGGGATTAAAGGCGTGTGCCGCTGCACCTGGGCATTTTTATGGGCTCTTACTTCTAAACTCAACTACAAAATTTTTGTTGACTTATTTTTTTAACCTTATATCACAAGGATTAGATTTTCAAAGCATCCCCACCCACACTCTTGCTACTGGATGATCTAGGTAAGAAGGAAAACATTTTCCATCCAGGAAAGGAACTAAGTGTAGATCAGTAGGTTTAGGTTTACAAATGGGTCGTGTTTCCACACATACAAAATGGCTGTGGGGTCTGATGGGTGCTAGAAGTTACGTTGTCAGCTGTATTTAGCCACTGGCGTATTTAAAGACCAGCTGGGTATTACCAACAAAGACTAGTATCTAAGACCTTTTAGAATTTTGTTATATGCATAGTATCCTATCAAATGTTTATAATATTAATAGTTCTCATTCTTAGGAAGTGGTGATGCTTGCATCTTTATTCATAAGTGAACATTTCCCTTTTTTTCTTTTCTTGTCCCTTAACTTTTCCAGTGACGATCTTTTCTCCTTGCCTTACTGCCCGGGCAAGACCCTAGTGGTTGGCGCATCCTATGTCGCCTTGGAATGTGCAGGATTTCTGGCTGGTATCGGCCTCGACGTCACTGTGATGGTGCGGTCCATTCTCCTTAGAGGATTCGACCAAGACATGGCCAACAAAATCGGTGAACACATGGAAGAGCACGGTATCAAGTTTGTACGGCAGTTCATCCCGATTAAAGTAAGTGGGTTTTCTGTGCTGTGGCTGGTTTTGTGGTCATGGCGAAAGGCAAAATGACAGGATGGCGGTAGAAGCAGACAGATCCTTGAGCGTTAGGGACCCTCAGGAGCGCTGTGCTGACGCAGGAGCATGCACTGACTGCATGCAGTCTGTCCCATTGCTGTGTCCATCACTAGAACTCGGAATGCACACACCCACACACTAGGCTCTCCTCTTCTCTTTCTGCCTTCTGCAGGAAAACATTTTCCTTGGACACACTGTCTCACAGACACTGTATAATCCTGATTCCTCAGAAATAGTTGTTGGTCATGGGCTGGTTTCCCTGCTCCTTTTCCCCTTTGCTGTAAAGGATCTAAAATGCACCACATTCTGTCTATGACTTCATCACCATTACCTGAGAAGCATGGTGACACTGGGCTGGGGACATAGCTCAGTGGGAGAACGCACGCCTAACAAGCAGAAGGCTCTAGGTTCCCTCTACACTGGTACTGGTGGCGTGCGCACACACACACACATGCTACAAGGTCACGTCCGTCACTTAGCTTCTCGGACCAGCAGTTTCCTCAAGAGTGGCTAAAAGGGGCTTGGTTTTGGCAAAGTTTAGAAAGCTAGGCCGACTGGGCCGACTTTTTCTCTCAGTAAATTAGATTTGTGTGAGTAAATCTCTTAGTGCTGGTAAGATCCAGTGTTGGGATCAGACTTAATTGTCAAATACTGTCTGTTTGTTGCCGAATGACTTAGGGAGAATTACTTAACCTCTCCAAGCCTTCGTTTCTTCTGTACATTGAGAATAATGGAAGCAGCTGTGTATTTCCTGTGAGGCACTAGCTAATGTGTTCAAGACCCAGAGCACAACATGACGGGCTGCCTGTCTGACCATAGTTAGTGAGCGCTGAGCTTTGGATTTCCTGGGAGTTACAGTACTTCGTCTCTGTAGTTCACTGGTTCTCACCTGAGTCGTGACCCTTTGGGAGCCAACGAGTCTTTCACGAGGGTTGCCTACAGCCATCAGAAAACACAGGTACTTAGTTATGGTTCATAGCAGTAGCAAAATTACAGTTAGGAAGTAGGAATAATTTTATGGTTGGGGGTCACCAGAACGTGAGGAACTGTGTTAAAATGTAACTCTTCCTGAAGTGTTGTCAACATTCAAGGAGTGGTGGACTGTCGTGGTGGCTGGTGCACTTAGCCTGTCAGTGTGCTCTCACATATGTGTGTGCAGAAGGTTGTCACGAACATCTGTGTGCTGTAGATGTCAGTAACATGTGCTATAGGATGTCACAGACATCTGTGTGCTGGAGGATGTCACAGACATCTGTGTGCTGGAGGATGTCACGAACATCTGTGTGCAGTAGGATGTCACGAACATCTGTGTGCTGGAGGATGTCACGAACATCTGTGTGCTGGAGGATGTCACGAACATCTGTGTACTATAGGATGGGATGATCTTTCTCCTAGTTTAGGAGGCTGCCTACTCCTTTATTGCATCCACAGCAACTGTCAAACTGAGACACATCTTTCCCACTGTGATTCTTAGGTCTTTCTCACTCACATTTAAGTCCTTACACACTCCATTATTTTGTCAGTGAAAAACTAACATTTGTCGTCAAAAAAGGATGCTCTGAAGTCGAGTAGCTGTGGCTCTCATCAGTAATTTCCCTGGAGACAGCAGCAGGTGATGGGTCCATCTTAGAGAGTGTGCTATGATGGGTCTATGTGTGCGTCACTGTGATGCGTCCACCTTAGGGATCATCTATGATGGGTCCGCCTTAGGGAGCACACTGTGATTCATCTGTCTAAGGGATCATCTATGATGGGTCCGTCTTAGGGAGCGCACTGTGATGCCTCTGTCTAAGGGATCATCTATGATGGGTCCGCCTTAGGGAGCGCACTGTGATGCCTCTGTCTTAGGGATCATCTATGATGGGTCCGCCTTAGGGAGCGC
>BDUI01000009.1:1859011-1877328 GCA_002335545.1 Apodemus speciosus
TGTAGCCCTGGCTGTCCTGGAACTCACTCTGTAGACCAGGCTGGTTTCGAACTCAGAAATCCACCTGCCTCTGCCTCCCAAGTGCTGGGATTACAGGCGTGCGCCACTACGCCTGGCCGGTTTTAGTTTTCTTAAACTCTTGACTTTTATTAATGAAAGGTGTTTTTCAGGTCTGTGTTTAAGAAGTTTATGCAGTGGTTTTGTTAATACTTTTTTTTTTTTTTCAGGTATTGCTGGCGGTAGGAAGAGATTCTTGTACAAGAACTATTGGCTTAGAAACCGTGGGCGTGAAGATAAACGAAAAGTAAGGAGACCACACAGAGTTCTCACCGAGTCCCTCTGTCTTTGCTCGTAAAGCTAGTCTCCCCAGGACTGGGCATTACCTTAGGCATGGGATGCTCAGTGCTACCAAGTCGGGGTGTGCCTGGGGTTGTTCTTATTTAGGGCTGACAGTCTAACCACTATGTGAAAGGAGTTTTTCTTTTATTTTTCAAATATGTTTCATACTTGATTTTTAAAGTAGTAGCCAGGATTTTTGCTAAGCATTTTGAGTCCTGTGCACTGTTTTGTTGTTTTAGTGATTGGAGCATTGTTCCCCTGGGGAGGAAGGTGGTGTAGTTTTACTTCACTAATAGCAGCAATTGATGGTTGCAGGACCGGGAAGATCCCCGTCACGGATGAAGAGCAGACCAATGTGCCTTACATCTACGCCATCGGCGACATCCTGGAGGGGAAGCTGGAGCTGACTCCGGTAGCCATCCAGGCAGGGCGATTGCTGGCTCAGAGGCTGTATGGGGGTTCCACTGTCAAGGTGAGTTTTGTGTTGTCGCCCTCTGAGACAATGGTTTCCATTGTCGTTTTGCCTCTCTTAATTATTTTTTCTCCATTTGACACAGTGTGACTATGACAACGTCCCAACGACTGTCTTTACTCCTTTGGAGTATGGCTGTTGTGGCCTCTCTGAAGAAAAAGCTGTGGAGAAATTTGGGGAAGAAAATATTGAAGTAAGTGCTTTCCCTCTTTTCATAGTCAAGGTGGTTTCCAGCGGGCAGAGAAGGGCAGTTATAAACAGATGAACGAGCGTGCCTACTGATTTTTTATCTTATTTTTTAAAACTTTATTTTTATTTTATGTATGTGGGTGTTTTGCCTGCATGTTTATCTGTACCACATGTACACTTGGGAGGGGCCTCAAGGCCAGAAGGCATCACATAGATCCCTTGGGACAAGAGTTACAGATGATTCTGAGCTACCAGGTGCTCACAAAGATGGCTTCAACCATCCACAAATAGGCAGAAGTTGCTAACAGCTAAATGAGCTAAAGAGAAGCTGGGACTTGAACCCAGGTCTTTTGAACTGCTGAGCATTGTCTCTGATCTGAGGCGGTGGTTATAATCCATTGTCCACTTTTATAATTACTCTTTGAGGTTACATTGTCTGTCAAAGCATTTAGCAGCTGGATGATGTAAGAGCACTTCAGTGCAAGCATGGGGACCTGAGTTCAGATCCCAGCACTCACATAGAATGCTGGGTCTGGGTGTGTCGGTGGGCGGGGCAGGGCGGGGCGATCAGGCAGTATGGACAGGAAGAATGCTGGGCCTTTCTGGCTGCTAGCATCACTAAAGAATGGTGGTTCAGGGGAATAAGGCAGAGAGTAATGATAGTGCCTGTGTAGTAATAATATATAATAGTCTTTGATATCCTCACGGGAAACACAGACCTGCACAAATTACCTCTCCAAGTTTTCGTTTTGTTWTGTTTTGTAAGTATTTTTATCTTAAGGTTATTAGTAAGCAAGTCATGTTCACACAAATAGACTTTGAATTTATTACTTTCCTTACAAAAGTGATAGATTTGCACTGAAGAAGTTTTGAACAGCCCAATTAAAGAAATAGGTCTCAACTACTCCTAGATGCTCTCTGTAATGTAGCCCTTTGGGAGGGTTTCCTGTGTGATTTTACACTGTGTTGCATCTTTGTGTGTCAGATCAGTGGTCTGTGGTTAGAGGAGGACAGTCTTGGGCTGTTTGTCTTGCCCAAGACATCAAACAGAGCCTCTGCCTTCCCATCTACCCTGCCCCTCTTTCCTCCTCCCGTGCGGTCAGTAAAGTTCATGGAGGTTTCTGGAAGCGGGAAGAAGCATCGGCTAGGCAGTTGCTCTGGGTGTCCCTGCCCCTGCTGTCTCACCAGCTTTTATCTACGGCTGTCATTCCTCTGAGCCAGTGACTCCCAGCCTTCCTAATGCTATGACCCTGCGATATAGTTCTGCATGTCGTGGGACCCCCCCCCCCACACCCATAACATTATTTCAGTGCTACTTCATAACTATAACTTGGCTACTGTTACACATCGTAATGTAAATGTCTGATAGTCACCACCCGAAGGGGGTGCGCCCTATAGGTTGAGAACCTCTCTTCTTTGTTAACCAGGTGGTCTCTTTGTATTTTTTCTTTTCTTTTTCTTTTTCTGAAACATTAATATGCCTACTATGTCGCTCTGGCTATCTTAGAACTCCCTGTGTAGACCAGTTTAGCTTCAAACTTAGATCCACCTGCTTCTGCTTCCCAAGTGTTGGGATTAAAGGTGCATACCACTGTGCCTGGCTTGTATTCTTGTAAGACAGTGATTTCATGGCTTCTTTCTCAATTTTCTCGGTTGTTTTGTTATATTACATAAGGTTTACTAGTCATGTTGAAATAAGCAAGATTAGTCAAAGTGGTTTTGACAACAGAGTTCCAAGTTAGTTGCCTTTTGACCAAGTCAGTTTATTCTGTGAATTCACTAAACAGCACTAATCATGTAAGTACCTCCACACCTATTGCACACACCTCCACACACAACATATCTTACGTTAAGGAAATGAGTCTGAATTGTGCTTGTGTCTTCCAGGTTTACCACAGTTTCTTTTGGCCGTTGGAATGGACAGTTCCATCCCGGGATAACAACAAATGTTATGCAAAAGTAATCTGTAACCTCAAAGACAACGTAAGTGCAGTGGTGGTTGATGATGGTCTTTGTGGAGATTTGTAGCTTTTGAGACAGCTCAGTTGGGACCATGAGATGTGTTAGGGTTCCACCTGTTGGTGTCTGCAGCCCCAGGGGCAGCATCTGAGGCGAGGCAAGGGTCTGGGCTCTCCTGCCTGCTGCCCATTCATCTTCTCTGCTTCGGGGCCCCGCTGCAGGGAGTGGGGACACACCTGCGTGAAGAAGGAGTCAGGGGACACTTGGAGCGTCTCTGTGTTAATGAGTGGAGAGTCGTGAAGTCCTATGCTACCTTAAACACACACACACAAAGAAACTAAAATCCCAGTGTTCCGCCTTGATCCTCTGCAGCTGGCTCTGAGGGAAAGCTGTGGTGGGAAGAGCTGGGACTTGGCCAGGCTCCAGATTGGGATGTAGCCCACGGCTACACCAGTGACCGTGGCTGGGCTCCAGAGCTGGGATGAGGCCCCCACGGCTACACCAGTGACCACACCCGAGGGCAGACTCCTCCACCACCTCGGTATTCCAGTCCCATAGTGGGAGAGATTGAATACATTTGTGGTTTTCAAACTTTTTGACCGTTAACCACACAGTAAGAAGTACATCTTATATTATATCCCAGGTGTGCATACACATTCTCTTTAAATATTGCACCAGAAACTGAATTTTTTTCAACATATTCAGCACTTGACCTTAAAAATCCCTTCAAGAAAAATATGAATGAACCCAAAGCCTTACATCAAACAGGAACTTGTTTAGATTCTTAAAATCTTCAGGTTTGTCTGTAATGACATACTTTGTTTAAAAACTACTGTTTTAGATGAGACAGAGATTTTTCTTTAAGAACCCAGAAGGTTTCAGGACGTTGCCGTGGATGCAGAAGTCGTCAGCGAGCAGATGTTCAGTAACTAAGTAGACCAGGGTGGCCCCTGACGACCTGTGCACTGACAGACATAAGCTGTATTGAAGCACGAAGTGTTATCTGACCTCACAGTGCCTGGGTGTCTTTAGTTTTAAACAGAGCTTAGTGCTTCATGTGTGAAGCGTGTAAATACACACTCACACATAGAAGTGCTTACTGCTCACCACTCAGGTCAGTGAGCACCAGCAGCGCACATGCAGTTCATAGCATGTCGGTCCCTGGACACGTGCGCCTGCGCCATGCGCTGTGCAGGGTCTTCATTAGTCTGTGCTAAGATAGTGGGGCTACAACTACTGGGAATTCTTTTCTGTTAGTTCTGCCCATTCTCGGGCTGAGGAAACTGAGTCCAGACATTAACCTAGCAGAGCTGTAAGATCCCAGCCTGTGTCACAGCCATGCCAGTGACAGTCATTCCTTGCTCATGCTTTTTACTGTCTTGGTTTTTTTATTCCTTCTTCTTTGGAAGTTGGTGTCTCTTAACTGTCCATGGTTTTTCCTTGCTGGGTCTTTCCCTACATGTGAACATTGCTTGGTGCTTTGTGACTTAGTTAAGAGAGTCATCCTTAGTAAATGGGGGTGGGCACCTTTGACTTTTAGTGTCATCTTTTGAGAGGATGGGACATAGCTCAGTAAGAGGGCTTGTTTAGTACGCTGACAGCTCTGGGTTTAATCCCTGGCACTGCACAGATAAAACCCTGACTAGATTTCTTATGTTCTCCTACATTATGATATACATTGATATTTTCAATGGTTTTAGGTATATAGCATGTATATACCTTATATGTGGTCCTTATTCCTACCCCAAACCCCCAGGTGCCTGATGTAGATTATGTACCAAGACCGACAGCAAAGGTGTCTTCAACGGTTTCTAAATATTTACAAACAACTAAATTTTTTTATGTAGTTTCTTTCTTTTATTTCACGTGCATTGATGTTTTGCCTGCATTTATGTCTGTGAGGGTGTCAGATTCTCTGGCACTGAAGCGACAGCAAGTTGTCAGCTGCCGTGTAGGTGCTGGGAATCGAACCTGGGTCCTCTGGAAGAGCAGCCAGTGATCTTAACCACTGAGCCACCTCTCCAGCCCCAGAGGTTCCAGTTTCACACAACTTTTTTTTTTTAAGGTTTTTATTTATCCTTTGATTTTCTAACACAGCCTCTGCACATTGGCTGGCAGCCCCTGGACCTGCGTTGCTTCATTTCTAAGCAGAGTGACTGGTCTAGTCTGTCAGCTCTGCAGAGGCACCCACTGAACCGTGAAGCGGTGACGTGCGCGAGCTTTCTCTTCTTGACAGATAATCTGGGCTTGGGATTTAGGTTTTCCTTCACAACCAGTAATTCCCACACAGGTATCAGTTCCCAGGCATTTCCCATCCATGCCTGGGGAAGGGTCTGGACAGTTTCGAGTTGCTCGTCCTGAATGACGAGCCCAGAATGTCAGCTAAATGATCTTGAAAGTTGAGTGACTTCCCTTAAGCCTTAGTTACCACAGAAAATGGCCAGGGAGAGTCTGCCCTGTCAGTGTGGTCTGGAACGGCTCTGCAGTTAAGGAGCTGCGGGCCTACACTTCTCAAGTCTGTGTGTTCTCCTCTGGCTTGATTCTCATATCCCTGTACCTGCCTGACAGAATCATCATCACCTCCTGGCTCCCCAGCACACAGTGGGTCTTTAGCAGCACAAGGCAGCCATTTCCATCAGAGGCTTCTGAGAACAGTCTGGAAGTACCAGGGCAGTAGGGAGAGACCAGCTCACCCACATCCATGTATTTTGCATCTTAGGAACGTGTCGTGGGCTTCCATGTCCTGGGTCCAAACGCTGGAGAGGTGACGCAGGGCTTTGCGGCCGCGCTCAAGTGTGGAATGACCAAGCAGCAGCTGGACAGCACCATCGGCATCCACCCGGTCTGTGCAGAGGTGAGTCGGCACTGCCCAGCGCCCCGGAAATAGCCCTCTTCCCCCTTGATTACGGTGTGTCCTACAGTGCTTCTGTCCTTAGTGGCTTGGGAAAGCCTTAAGACTGGCTATGGGGTCTGCCTCTTGAGCTGTGGGCCTCCAGGAATGATCCTGGACAGTGATGCTTCTAAAACACGGAGCCGAGGAGAGTGAACTGGAAACTGCCTGGTCCGGGCCTCTGGGTACCAGTGTCAGTGCTGGCTGTCCCCATCATCCAGGCCTGAGGACTGTGACCAGAGAGGGAGCTACGCCTAGAGTGACATGAAGGACGCGGGGTGGGTTAATAGTGGCAGCTTTTATCTGTGTGCTGTAACCACATGTCGTACTTGTGTGTGTGCATTCTTACTGGATCCGTGTGTGTGTGTGTGTGTGTGTGTGTGTGTGTGTGTGTGTGTGTGTGTGTGTGTGTGTGNTGTGTGTGTGTGTGTGTGTGTGTGTGTGTGTGTGTGTGTGTGTGTGTGTGTGTGTGTGTGTGTGCGCGCGTGCACATTCTTACCGGATCCTATTCTGCAGCTCATAACTGGTTGGTTTCTGTTTCCAGTTGTGTTTGTTGTACAACTGACCTCTTGGTTGAACAGACGTCAGCTTTCAAAAGACAGGAAGGAAGGGGCTGAGGAAATGGCTCAGTGGGTAAAGTGGTTTTTGCACCAAACAGGACCTGAGCACTCTGGTGTGGTGGTGTTACTGTGTAACTCCAGGATGGGCGTGGTGGGAGAGGGATGGCGGGGGGGGGGGGGGGGGGGGGGGGGGGGGGGCGCAGGTCGAAGGTCAGGGAATGAAGATACATGGATCCTGGAGGCAGGTTTAGTGAGAGACTCAAATGTAGGTAGAAATCAACAGAAGGGCTGGAGAGACGGCCCAGCGGTGGAGAGCACTGGCTGCTCTTCCAGAGGTCCTGAGTTCAATTCCCAGCAACCATGTGGTGGCTTACAACCACCCGTAATGAGATCTGACGCCCCCTTCTGAAGTGTCTGAAGACAGCTACAGTGTGTTTACGTATAATAAATAAATCTTACAAAAAAAAGAAAGAAATCAACAGAAGAAGACATTTAAAGTTTCATAACTGGCCTCCATACAACCACGAGTGCACACACGTGCATGTGCAAGCACGCGTGCGTGCACACAGACACACCCCTTAGTGTAAGGTGCTAGAGTGCTTGCCCCAGCATGCATAAAGCCATGGGTTTAATCCCAGCGCTACATAAATGGGGCATGGTGGCAGATGCCTGCCATCCTCGCACCGAGGTGGAGGCCGGAGGGTCAGAAGTTCAGAGTCCTTCTGAGCTACAGTGGGAAGTTTGTACACGGCGTAGGCCACAGACCCCGTATTTTAAACAGACGGAAGCACAGCCGTGGGAAGGCAGCACGCTTGTGTGCGCCTTGCATTTCCGTCACTAGGAATGGTGTCTCCTGCAGATTGGCATGCGCTAACCTGACAGGAAACAGACACAGCAGAGCTAGTGGAGCCTCAGTCAGAAGCTGCTGGGTTTGACATTTAAAAAATGTCAAAATAAAAATTGTTTTCAAAAAAATTTGAAGAGTCTATTAATACTGTTTGAATTAATTAATTAATTAATTAAGACAGGGTTTCTTTGTGTAGCCTTGGCTGTCCGTCCTGGAACTTCATTTGTCTACCAGACTAGCCTCAGACCCAGCGATCCACCTGCCTCTGCCTCCTGCCTCCCGAGTCTAGTAGGTAAAGGCGGCTCCACCATACCCTGCTTAGATTCATGGTCTTGGGCCTTATCAGTTTTCCATTAACGTGCCATAGATTGCCTGCGTGGGAAAGGCGCCAGTGATTTTTTTTTTTTTTAAAAGAGTATATTAACTATCACAAACAGGTTTTCTGTGAGAAAACAGAAATTAGGCTGGCAAGATGCCTCAGCAGTTAAGAGTTTGTACCCGTTTTGCTGCGAACTAGAGTCCAGTCCCCAGCGCACATGTCGGGGTTCACAGCCCCCAGGAAGCTTAATTTCAGGGGAGATCTTAAAGATTATTTATATACACATAAATAATCTTTAAGATCGTAAAAATAAATAATAAAATCTTAAACAGTAGAAATCTCTCTTCTCCCCATTCTGGCCACGCTTTCTCCGCCTCAGCTTCCTGAAATGTCTCCAGACTGCTTCCGTCCGTCCTACCGCGGGAAGGGAACTGAGGGGAACACGGGTATAGTGGAGACACTGAAGGCAAAGTTGAGTCAATGCTGGCAAGACCTCTGCCTGGCTACATGAGGGCCTACTGTGTGCACCAGGCACTATGCTCTCTGTGTCAGCTGTTTCCTGGGGAACCTGAAGGCAGCATCTCCCGGGACATTGAGGATAAAATTGCAAGGACTTGGCCCACGGTTTCCTAGCCTGAATCGTGACCTTACTCAGCAAGCACTTTTCAGTGACATCTAGCACGTCTTTCGTTTCTCAGCTTGGCTTGCAGCAAAGTTAGCTTGACTAGGGACAGGAAGGCCACTCCCAGAGCACCGAGGCATGAGGCGAGGGTTTGGGACTGGAGCAGCTGAATGGTACTGCTAAGGCTGAACAGGTTCCTCCCCAGGGTCCTCCACACACACAGGGTGCAGCCGACTGCCGTGCGTGGCAGAGCCGAGTAGGTTTTGTAAAAACAACTCAGGCTGGCTTTGCTGTTGTCTAATTTACATACCTCTTAAATTCTTATGTTCCTCATGTGTTTTATTGAATTTCACAAGTGTCAATCCATTTTGATGGATTAGAAACAATAGTAATTAGGAACGGGGACCTGAGCCCGTGTGGCGTGCTCCCGTGGCCTCGGCAGCGGGGTCATCTGCTTTGCAGAACCTGGAATGAGCACTTCTCGCTGCTGCCTCGAGGCACTCAGGAACTTCACAGCCTGTTGTCTACCTCACTGGAGCCTCCAGACTCACAGCTAAAGTTCATCTTTAGGCAGCGCAACTTCCCTCTGGATTTCTCTAAGAAACTATACTCTTGTTCCGGCCTGGAGGATTGGTGATACCCTGGGTGGGTCCAGCTAATCAACTTCACTTGGGAGGGAAAAAGCTAACACAGAAGGAGCATCCTAAGAGCACTTCAAAATGTCTAATGCCTTAAAACACAGGCTGCATCCTGGTAGGAGAAGGATTGGGGATTCCAAGTGGAGCCCTGCCTGAACTGCAGAGTGAGACCACGTCTCCGGAAAACAACAAAGCCTGCCTTAAAATGCATCAAGAGCTTCTGTTTTGTTTTGGTTTTTAATTCTCAGTCCTTTTTCATTTAAAGCGAGTGGGAACCTCCTGGGGCAAGTCTGGAAGGTCCTGGGCTGAAGCTTTCAGCAGCACTTGAGCCTCATCCCTGTCCTGGGTTCCGTGCTGTCGCTGTTTACAGATAAATATTTATACAAACATTCTAAAGCAGGGATATGGGGCGGCGGGGGGGGGGGGGCGGTGAAATCTGTAAAATCAATCTTCAATCTTTTCAGTGCTCTGGCATCAGCCATGGCTTAGTTTCAACCCGCAGCCTCCAGTGCAAACCCTAGATAACAGCTCATTTAAAAAAAAATTTCTCACACTTCTTCAGGGACTAGTTCTTATCCAAACCTCTTTCTAACCCCAAGAAACAAAGCAAACTTGCCGGCTGCAGGAGCCAAGAGTCTGTTTAGATTAGACGCTCCTGCTGGGTCCTTTTCTCCCATCATCAACACCCAGAAGAGGTATCAGATGGTGTCTTCAGTTACACACACTACTGCTGTCCTGACAGCTGTTTTCAGAGTCCCGCATTGTCGTGTGCCCCACCCACCATCCCTAACGCCCATCTTTTTTTAAACAAAGGAGTTGTGTTCCTTTTCAGAAGCTGTTGGCCTGGCTCGCTGTGCGTGAACGTAGACTGTTGGGAGTGCTGATGAGTCTGGTGGGATTGGGTGGGCACGCGCTTTTCTGCAGTTACAGAAGGGATGAGTACTTCAGGGGGTTTGCATCCTTACTACGGAAGGCAAAGCCAGAGCAAAGGCTTTTCTCGGGATTAGAAATCCCCTTTCATTCAAAGGCTGCTTGGGTGATTCCGGCTGCTCTGGCCAGTGCACGTCGAGATGGCCTTGATTTCTCGCTCTTTTCTTCTTGTCTTACATACTGGTGTTCATCTGTGAGCACTGGGACTTGGAAGGCTAAGACTAAAGGAAGAATTGCCATGAGCTTGAAATCAGTCTGGGTGGGCGTCAGATCCTGTCTCAGATAAGTGGACAAATAAATAAGTTAGTCTTCTAAGAAACCAATACTTTTTTTTTCTGAGAAGCAGTGAAGGTATATTATTTGGCAAAAAACAAGTTCCAAAGTGTTGGCAGAGATCTACGCAGCCTGTACCTGCTACCTCTGCACCCTCCACATACACAGGGGCCTTTGGTTAAGGAGACTCTGCCTGGCAGGGTAGGTGGAGGAGCCTTCTGGAAAAGGTGTGAAGGTCCCCAGGCCTTGCTGACATTTGATCTACTTAGAGGATGAAAGAGTGCACTATTATTGCTAGATGTATAATCTTTGGGGTAGAATCTTTAGGGAGTGGCTTGGTGAGCGAACCCTGGAATTTCCCCTCCCCCCCCCAACACAAATAGCCCAGGGGAGCTCAGCAGAGGCCATGTTCAACTCAGCTTGTAGTCAAGTGTCCTCTGAGAAGGAGGGTGTTCTGGGTCATTCTGTGTGTGGGTGGCCCTGAGATTGCACACATCCTGTGTCCACAAGGAGCTGCTTACAAGATCAGCCCTGAGAACCTGGCTGCAGAAAGCTACGGTGGAGCCCAGCAGGGCTTTCTGGCCATCGTCATGTTGTCTGTGTGTCAGGGCAGGGCAGCCTGTAAGGTGACCGTGGTCTGCAGGGTCTCACTGCATCTCAGCTATGATCAGACAGCTGCAGAACAGAACCGGGGTGCAGGAACCCTGTTGAGGAAGCCAGAAGGGGAGAGGGCGTGTGAGACCAAGAAATGCTACGGAACAAGGTGGTCAGTCGGTCCTCCAACTTCCCCATTGTACAGCAGGCGTCCCTTGCCTGCGCTTCAGTCTGTGGGTTGGGTTAGCTTCCGGTGTGTGAAAACACGGGCTCACAATGTCTCTCACCAGCAGATGTTTGCACACAGAGGAATCGGCTCATCTTAATGCAGCTGCTCCTTTTATCCTCTGGAGAACTAGAGGACGTCTCTGGTCGTGTTGGCCATCCCGATATTTGAATTCTGATTATTTCTCATGTCACCTAAGTCATTTTAATGCATGCGGCGCTGTCTGTGGACTTGTTTGCTCAGGAGTTTGAAGCGCTCTGCTTTCTTCCTCTTTCCTGCAGATATTCACGACGCTGTCGGTGACTAAGCGCTCTGGGGGAGACATCCTCCAGTCTGGCTGCTGAGGTTAAGCCCCGGTGTGGATGCTGCTGCCCAGACTACAGACCGCTGCCTCGCCCACGCCCACGCCCAGGTGAAGTTCAGGAAGGCTCTTGGGTCCTTGGCGCCAATTCCAGGTGCTGTCCTGAGGCCACCAGGTCCCTGGGATCTTGTGGGTAGGAGGTGGCAGGTCTAAGGAGGCTGCAGCATTGCACTGGGGTCACCGTAACGGACTCAGGCTTAGATTCGTCAGCGCATCACGGCGATGCGTCCATGAAGTCACCAGCCTCAAGCCCAAGTGGTGGGCAGTGACGGAAGAGCTGCCGGATCTGTGAGCCCAACCTTTCCCCGTAGACTGTCTTAGTCTCGTTTTCAAGCTGTCCAATGTCAATCTGTTTTTCTTTTTTCCTCCATGGGGTTAATGATACTAGAGATAGGGAATGTTAGCAATCAGTTTCTGTCTTGGCTGGAGCACCCACATCAGTCTTTACTGTGTGGAAGGGGGTGAGATAGCGTATGAGAGCCAAACCAGTTTATCCTGAGAAAGACGAATTACCCTGTGACTGAAATACACTGTTTTTACTAACCTGCGTAGCACTGTCTCCTTTAATAAGCCTTATGTCCCAAACGAGAAAAACCACGGTCCACTTCTGTAAGTTTCCGCAGCTCAGCCAGGGAGGTGGCGACTTGGCCAATCTACGTGGTCTCCATTGCCCGGCTCTTAGAGCATCGCAGCAGAGGCTGACCAGCAGTGAATGTCTCTCCTAGTACAATTATCGTCTTCTGATCTAAATGTGCTGAGATGGTTCTCAGTGGGAAATGCTTAATTTGCTTTAAACTTCGTGGAGGTTTTTTGTGAGGTGGATTTCGTGTTAAGCTTGTGTCCCATACATTCACAGGCAAGTAGTTCTTTCTCCACACATCACATACATTTTCTGAGGTAATTACTTTCATAAGGAAGCTGTTCATAACTAAGTTATTATTATTATTATTATTGAACCCAGGTGGATTTGAAGGATTTTTCATTGAGAAACCGAATGGTTTTTCTTTTCTCTGTCCCACGAGCCCTCAGGAACTCTGGCAGGGCAGTGGGTGCTCTCCCGGCATTGCTGCTGGGGCTTTTACGGTGTAGTTTAGCTCCTAGGTTACGTGACTGTGAGCACACTGGCTATGCAAACAGGTTTCCACCACTCGCAACCGTCAGGCCACCCACCCTGGCCCTGTAGCCCCCTTTCTTGCCCTCCCCTCTGCCCCTCTCCACCTGCAGTACTGAGCGGCGCTTCACAGTGCCCTTTGGAGCCACCTCAGGGAACGGGTTTGCCTGGTGTCCAGCCAGCAGCACCTACCCTGCCCCACGAGGCTCCCTCACATCCGCACCCCGCAGCCCCCATGTGTTGTAAACAGTGGGAAGAGGAGAAAGGACCAGGGAACCAAGGGGGTTGACTGACTGTTCAGTTTTATTTATTCATTTTTTTAAGGTTTTTTTTTTTCCTCCCAAGTCTGCCAGTCTCTGAGATCAGAATAACAGACAGTGTAGGGTAACTGCCTAATCATGTGATTCTCTTAGTGGAATGAAATGTTCTGCCCCCACAAGAAGGAGTACACTTTGTTGTTTATATTCTATAATCGCACAATGTACTGTAATGCAAATTCCAATTTCATGTATTTTTATTACAATTTTTCTGGAAAAAAATGTGAACCAATAAAAGGCATTGACACACACACGTGCCTTCTGACTGAGTGGTGCTGGGGGCTTCTTTGACACTGCGGAGGGCTGAGTCAGGCTTTGGATCGAAGGCTGAAGTCTTGTCACAGTACTGTATCTCTGTGGTGCCCTGCTATTGTCCGGGCAACATCAGCGGAGGGCAGATAGCCTTGCAGGCTGGTGGCTCTGCTCTGACTGCGCCATCCATGTAGGCGGGGCCTGTGTACCCATGCAGGGATGGCGGGCTCCCCATGTATCTGTGGAGAGAGGCTGCCCAGCTTGGGGTGGGGGTGGGGAGGTCTTTGCTCAGAAGGCAGGGCCGTTTTGGCATGGGCCCCATGTACCTGTAGAGGAAACCTAACGGTTTTGATAAGAGACAGCCTATGGTTTCAAAGCTTTATTATAGAGAAGTAGGGAAAGAAAAAGAAAGGGAGAAAGGAAAGATAGAGGGGTGAGAGCTGGCCATGACCACGTGGAAAGGGGAAAAGAATGGGAGATGGGGGAACAAGAGACAAGAGAGAACGTAAGGGCAAGAGAGAAAAAGCAAGAGAGCTAGGAGGTGCCTGGCAGCCCCTTTTATAGTGGGCTGGGTTACCTGGCTATTGCCAGGAACTGTGAGGCGGGAAAAACCTGGCTATAGCCAGGTGACTGTAGGGGTGGATTCCAAGCAGAACGATGGTCACAAGGTTATGTCCAACACATCCACCCTGGCCTTCCAGGAAGCAAAGCCACCCACACCATTAAGTCACATTCTGCGTGTCCCAGCAGCGTGTGCACGGAGAGCGGGTGTGTCTTGGCTGTGAGGGTGTGAGATCGTCTTGTCCACCCAGCTAAATCTTTCCCCAGCCCCTGGAAATGCAATCTCTGGGATTTCAGTTAATGTGCATAGCAGTGCTGACGTCACAGACCCTTCGCTCGCGTGGGACTGTACCGTAGTATAGCACCAGTCATTGAGTAGAAGCCTCCGCTCTGTGTTAGGTCTTAGCAAGTGTCTTCCCAAAATGCATCTGCTTTTTACCCTGAGCAGCTGCGGGCTTCCATGAGTAACTTCCATGAGTAACTTCCACGGAAGCCCTGAAGTACGGACGGGGTGCTGGGCACGGGGCGCAGGGCTGGACACACCCGCTGCCTTCCTCAGTGCGCTGACTGGAAGTGATGGGTAGCTTTATCTTCAGCACCCTGACAGAGGTGGGAGTCACTTTTTCAGGGTTTTAGTCAGTTTTTGGAATACCAAGTTAGAGGCCAGAGTCAAGCCTGTGGCACCAAAACTCAGCCTCAGTTCCCTTGTTAGATTTTGACAGGTAGGCGTAACTTTAATTTTTTTTTAATCCTTAAACATGTTAACCTCCCTTTTAGCCTATCACCCACCCGAGGTAGTGGGGGGGAAAGGATACAGGCGAAGTGGACCTGTCTAGAAAGGTTCTTCGGGGAAGCTCCCACCTGTGTTGTCTGGACGTCAGCAGTTGATTTGCGGCGACAGCTCATCCACTCACAAACATGTCACAGGTACACAAGCAGCCCAGTTCATTAGAGTCAGATAGCAAACAAAGCAGCAGCGGCGGTGGCACGACCTAGCAGAGACAGCCGGGCCTCAGCCTCTTGAGACCCACCAGCACTACACAGCCAGCTCTGTGAGCAAGCCTGGCTCCACCCCCTTCACTGTCCATCGAGTCCTGTTTATTCTCCCTTCAAACATGAGCTCCCATGGGTCTTGTCTCACCTGATAACACTCTGCCAATCAGCCTGAGTCCTTGGAAGCAGCAAAAAACTGCATAGCAACACCACCACAAGTTTTTTTTTTTTGGTGCGTTTCTCTCTTTGGGGTCCTGACCCGCAACATAAGGCAGATACATGCATGTCGTTAGCAACGAATCCCCATCATCATTCGTTCTTTCACGTGCTTGCTTTAGCAGAACATCCTCTCCTGTGTCTGCTTCAGGTAAATGTTCCCTCGTGAGTCGGCCTGAGCCTTTCACACCTGTGTCGACTTCCGGGAAACACTCCAGTCACGGCGATTGCCCCAGCAAAAACGCCATCCAACCGACTTTCCAAAGAACCCTTAAGTTTCCGCTTCATAACCCAGTGTGAAGGAAGGTGTGCGGCCCAGGTTGCAGGAGCCCCGTCTAAGGGACTGGTTGGTGCACACGGAGTGCTCGCTGCGGCCCGGGTTGGGAGTCCCATTCTGCCTCACCCCATCCCTGCCCTGGGTGTCTTAGTTCAGGTTTTGTCGCTGTGAAGAGACCCTGTGGCCAATTCGATTCTTATAAAGAAAAACATTCAGTTGGGGCTGGTGTATGATTTCAGAGGTTCAGTCTATTATCATCATGCTGGGGAGCACAGCGGTGTCCCAGCAGGCATGGCGCTGGAAGGACTGAAAGTTCTACATCTCGATCCAAAGACAGCCAAAGGAGACTGAACTGGGTTGTAGCTTGAGCATTGGAAATCTCAAAGCCCGCCTCCGCAGTGACGCGCCTCCTCCAAACAGGGCCACACCCACTTCAGCAAGGCCACACCTCCGAATACGCCACTGCCCATGAGCCCGTGGGGGTCATTTGCATTCACACCACCACACTGGGTAAACTGCTGCTTGGTGTTTATTGTCAACTGGACACAGACTAGAGTCGTCTGGGGGAGAGAGAGGACCATCGAGGGTCTGTCCAGATCGGAATGGCCTGTGGGTTTGTCGGTGGGGCAGTGATTGGACGAAAGATTGACGTCGGATGCGGATGGCCCAGCCCACTGCGGTTGGTGCCATCCGAGCTGGTAGCTCATAAACCAGTTGGAATAAGCAGCATTCCACTGTGGCGCTGGATCTCAACCTCCTGAGGGCTGTGACCCTTACATAGTTCCTCATGTGGTGGTGACCTCTGAGTTGTTGGGACTCAAAATGAAATTCGGCCACTGTTGTGAACCGTAATGCGAATGTCTGATGTGGGTCTCGAGCCACAGCTTGAGAACCCCTGCTCTCTGGTCTCTGCTTGAGTTCCTGCCTGTGGGTCCCTACGCTGACTTGTCTCAGTAAGGGTCTGATATCTGGAAGTAAACACTGCCCCACCCCCCAGGTTAGTTTTAGTCAGCATTTTAGCACAGCAACAAAAGAGAAGACTAGAGCAGTAACTGAGCAGCCAGCTCTGGGCGCGTTGCATTTCTACCTCATTCCTGACCGCCTAGGTCTGACCCCTCGCTCTGTGCCTCGCTCTGCCTGCTGATGGACTGCCACTGGTGGAGACTCTGCTTAGTGTCATTGCGCCTTAGGGCCCATCTGTAAAAGGTGAGCTCGTACTTTGGAAGCTGGCAGACGGATCCCCCTTCTGTTCAGTAATGGGCCAGAGGTGTGGTCCCAGGGGCCTCCTCCTCTTACCCTCTCCTCCACGAGGGCCTTTCACAGACGCTTGAATTCCCCCAGGCCCCCCACCACCCGACTCTCTTGCAGGAATTTTACATTGCCTTTGGCCTGAGGAAGCACACTGTGACACACACCGTAGACTGTAATGCTTCCTTCCCTTGTTTCCATGGTTTCCATGGCAACTGCCCCCTTTTGACTTTCCTGCAGCTCTCGCTGATTTATGTTGCCCATATCAATCCTGCCAACATCCCTTCTCAGTTTTTATTCTGATCAAATTGCTTAACAACCCAACACGTGCTGCTGCCTGCCAACTCCTTCATCTTCAGGGGTCCGGTGGGGGTGGAGGCTCGGCAGGGTCTGTCAGTGAGAAGGAGAGAAAGTGGATATCGGGGTTCTCAGTCACCCATGAGCATTGTTGATGTTGCTAAGACAGTGACAGCTGGGTCATCCCAACCGCTAAGTACCACGAACAAAGGCCCAGCATTTGCCAAAACTTTATTTATTTATTTATTTATTTATTTATTTATTTATTTTAAAAAAACATGCTTGTCAAGGTGAAGGCACAAACGGGGCATAAAGAAATGCAATGGCCTGCTTTTTCATTGTCCACATAATAGGATCTCAGCCTTGAGCCGGTTGGATCTGGTTCCCATACACCTGAGGCTGAGCTCCTTCCACTGTGGGCAGTGTTTGTGGTGCCGGAAGACGGCAGTTCAGAAATACACGTGTGCAGGAGAGTCAAGACTTTTGTAGAGGCCCGAGGGGCCGTGGAGAGAAGCGTTAAGCATCGGAACCAGGAGGCACCCAGTCACACCCTGGAGCTCTGCGGGCTGGCATGTATGTGGCACAGGTGACTCCTGAGCCTGAGAGGGACTGCCCCCTGGTGTCTGCCCAAGGAACGACAGGTTAGCTCCTACCCGCTTACCAGCGAGTCTTAGAAGGACAGACCCTTGAGTGAGCAGGGACACAGAGCCACTAGTCCAGGGGTCGGATGACTTGTTAGTGAGGACTGAGCCCTCATCCCCTCATCCTCAGCCATCTCTCAAAGGTCCCACCAAGGGATGGGCAAGAAGGCTCGTAAGTGCACCTGCCACCAACCCTGTGACCCTAGGAGGGAAAGAAAGGACTAACTCCTTCACACACTTACCTCTCCCCCCCCTGTGCACACGCACGAAAAATAACTAATTGATTATTAAAAATGCAAATGTCCTGCAAATCCACTTTGTTGTTTTTTCCCCATTAGCATAAGCATACGTGTATAAACACATATATAGTAATCTGTGTGTGCGTGCACACACACACACACACACATCCCGCATGGGAGTGGTTGTGAGTTTATGAATTCTGTTCCACACGTGCCCCATACATGTGTGCCACAGCTTATCTGTGAGGGTCAGAGGACAGCTTTGGTGGTGGTTCTCGCCTCTTCTTTGACCACGGGGCTTCCTGTGAACACCAAGCCCTTGAGCTTCCTGATACTCTCCTGCCTCAGCCTCCCATCTTGCCATAGGAGTTCTGGAATTACAGGTATGTACAACTATGCATGCCTAGCTTTTAAGTGGGCTCTAAGAATACATATCCTCGTGTCCTCGTGACAAGTGTTTAGCTACTGAGCCATTCCCCAGCTCAAGGACGGAATTCTATCTGAGCTTCAGAGGTCCGACCGTGACAGCACATCCAGAGGTTGTCTCTCCGAGGCCGCTGCTTCTGGATCCACACAGATGCGTGGGTAACAGGCCACGCTAGATTTCAGCTTTTGCTCTCTTGAAGGAGACCCTTGAGTACTTTCTAAACAGCTGGTCAGTTGTTTACTGTTTTCCAGAGTCTGTTGGGTGAGCCGTGAAAGGCCCCATTACATAGGGGGCTTCTGGAATTTTCCATCTTCCCACCTCGGAGTGAAAAGCAATTCTGACCTGGCAGTTATTTTTGGCATACACCAGCTGCCCTCAGAAAGGGCCCTCAGTTCAGAACGCCCCTGGCAAGCCAGTTGCTGGAGTCTGTGGGCGAAGCTATAAACTGCGAACCCCAGGTAGCTCCGGCAACCTCTGGTTCCTTCTCTCTTCCTTCCCACTTCCTCTCTGCCAAGCCTC
>BDUI01000009.1:1877420-1908685 GCA_002335545.1 Apodemus speciosus
TTCCCTGGGACTGTGGAGACTGTGGGTACAGGTCTGTGTGGTTGCCTCTGTAACACACTGTTCTGCCTCTGCAGACCTGAGCTGCTGCCCCTCCCCCCAGCACCCTGCTCTGGCTCACACACACACACACACACACACACACACACACAACCTTTGCCTGTCCCCACCCTGCCCCTTGCAGAAGGCCTCGGCCCTGCATGAGAGACTGGCTTTCTGTGGGAGCTGTGGGTATCCTATCTGAGGTTTTGTTGGGTTGCCTGTGGGTTTGTCTATCCCTTCATTTACCACGCAAGCATAAATCCTGTGGGAGGTCCAAGGAGAGCTAATTGGGTGCCTGCCCTGCCCACCTAGGTTACGAAGGACTAGGGTGCCCAGGCCACCGTGACAGACAAGCCATTTCAGGCCACTGAGAAAAACACCACTGGAGCTCTTGCTGACTAACCTTCCATCCGAATCCCTGGGTCTTCTGTGCTGGCTTTGGTGGGTCGGAAGATTCTGGGCATCAGTTCTCTGTTTCCTTGGTCCATCCTGGCCTGGCAGGCAAAACTGTGCTATTCCAGTCTTCGGCACCGGCGGGGACAGTCTCAGCATCACTTGGGCATCCTCCTGTGTCATCTCGGCAGCTCGGGATCGTGTGTGCTCCTTACCCAGGACCCACAAAGGACAAGCCACTGGCTGGGGTCACCTAGCCTGTCAAAAGTCAAGTCTCAGACACAGATCCAGCTTTCCTCCAGAGTAGGTGACTTTGTCCTTATCTCGTGCCCACCTTCTCTGTTCCCCTAAGCCATTGTCCCTTGCAGGGAGCTGACATGTTCTAGGGTCCACTCCCCCATAAATCCAAACTGTAGGCATTCAGGAAACAGCAGTCTGGGTCTCGTGTGGGTGGGTGCTGGGTGTGTATGTTGTATGTGTGTTATATGTGGGTGTGTTATGTGTATGTTGTGTGTTATATGTATATGTGTATGCTATGTGTGTGCTATGTGTGCTGTGTGGGTGAGTACTGTGTGTTATGTGTATGTTGTGTGTTATATGTATGTGTGTGTCTTATGTGTGTGTGTGTTGTGTGGGTGAGTGCTGTGTGTGTTATATGTGGGTGTATTATGTGTATGTTGTGTGTGTATGTTATATGTATGTGCGTGTTATGTGTGTGTGTTGTGTGAGTGGTGCTGGGTGTGGGGGGGGCACGTGCTTGTGTGTTTGTGTGTGTCCCAGGCTATTGAGCAACTGAAGCCGAGAAAATAAATCTACAAATCTCACTGGGTCTGCAGACAAAGGGGCTGTCTTGTTAGCTCTCAGAAAAGGATGGCGATGGAGGCTGGAGAGATGGCTCAGGGGTTATGAGCACTGGCTGCTCTTCCAAATGGACCTGGGTTCAATTCTCAACAACCACAGAACAATTCACAACTGTCTGGATTCTAGCTCCAACTGATTTGATACCTTCACACAGACATACATGCAGGCAAAACACCAACATACATAAAATGAAAATAAATTATTTTTAAAAAAAAAACCAAAGTCGATGGTGATAAGGATGATTAGACACTGGCTGTGAGCCCAGTGTGCTCTGGGTTCTTGCCCGACTCCAGGTCAGCGGCTGGGGAGGACAGCACAGGGCTAGAAGGCAGAGCCACTTGGTGTGTGGACATTCTGCTTCCTGGTTTGTGACCCAGCCAACTGGAAGAACATAGCTGGGAGGGCCTCAATCAGCACAGGTCTGGAGATGGGGGTGTGAGGCACTGATGGACAACGGGGACCAAAAGGACACTTACTTTCCCCACAAGAGCCACTGCCCCCTCAAGTAACAAGGTGTGCAGGAGTGGAGTTGTAGGCGGGAGCCTAGGGGTCCTCAGGGGCCACTGGCCTGCATTGCTCTATGGAAATGAATGGGTACACACAGAGGGCCATCTGTAAGGACCAGGCAGTGGCGATCTGCAGCCTCTTGCTCCATCCTTCCCTTCACCTTTAGACCCTCAGAAATCACTGTCTGCTTACCTTCCAAAGAGAGCAGCCACAGCAGCTGCGGGCCACCGTGCGGGCAGCTTTCAGCCTCTCTCCTGTGGATTTAGATCTCTGTCCAGCTAACATCACCGAGCGCTCTGTATCCAGGCGTTGCTCTAAACAGCTTCCAAGTAGCAGCTCGTGTCAAGGTCTCACAATAATCCCTCGTGGCAGAGCCTGTGAGTGTGTGTTGAGTGTGTGTGCATTGCATGCACACTTGTGTGTATGTGTGTGACTGTGTATTTGAGTGTGTGTATGTGGGTATATGAGTATGTATATGTGTGTGTGTAAGTGTGTGTGTGAATGTGTATATGTGTGTAAGTGTGTGTGTGTGTGTATGTGAGTGTATATGTTGAGAGTGTGGGCATTGCATACATACATGTGTGTATGTGTGTGACTGTGTATATGTGTATATGAGTGTGTATATGTGTGTAAGTGTGTGGGTATGTGTATGCATGTCTATATGTGTGTGTGTTTGCGTATGTGAATGTGTGTATATGTGTGTAAATGTGTGTTGTGAATGTGTATATGTGTGTGAGTGTGCATATGTGAGTGTGTATGTTGAGTGTGTGTTGCATACACACATGTGTGTATGTGTGACTGTGTGACTGTGTGTATATGAGTGTGTATATGTGTGTGAGTATGTTATGCATGTCTATAAGTGTGTATATGTGTGTAAGTGTGTGCGTGAGTGTGCATGTGTGTGTGAGTGAATGTTTACATGTGTGTGGAGGACAGATGCTGGTTGTCTTTCTGTCTGCATCATATGTGTTCTGTGAGTCACACCTCTCACTGGATCTGAGGCTCAGCCATCCAGGGAGACTGGCTGGCTAGCACACTCCAGCATGCCCCTGCCTCCACCCTGGCCCAGTTAGAGTTGCAGATGTACACCTCAGATTGTGGATTTTATTCAGGTGCCAGGGATCCAGACTCAGTCAGACATTTGTACAACAAGTACTTTACCCACTGTGCCATCTCCCCAGCCCAGGTCCTGTATTATTTTTAATTAACTTTATTGATTGATTATGTGCATGTGCGTGTGCAAGCATAGCACAATGCATGTATGGATGTCAGAGGATTACAGGAGTTCGTTCTCTCCTTCCACCATGTGGGTCCCAGGGATTGAACTCGGGTCACCTGGTTTTGTGGCAGGTACCCTTACCTGCTGAGCCATATTACTGACCCTGATCCTGTATCATTCCTAAGTCCATTGTAGGTGAAAAAACAGATAGAAAATGTCAAAATAGCGTGTCCAAGGTCCCACAGGTCCCGGGTCACCCACAGAGCTGGGGTTGGACGTCAGGCTGTCTGTACCCAGAGCCCATTCTGTTCCCACCTGGGCTCTCATACCTTCGATTATGTTCTGTGTGCAGGACAGTCATGCACAGGGTCAGCCCATGGTGTGCCGGGAGAAACCCTACAGACAAGATCCAGAAGTTGTCACAGGCTATGCGCCTGTCTGCAGGCAGCCAGGGCAGGAGCTCTGCGAAGGGTCTTTCTGAAGTCAAGATGAGGAAGTCTGTTAGAAATCCTGAAGACTGGGTGGCTGCCACTCCTTGGCCATCTCTCTCCCCTGTCTTCCTTCACTCCTTTGATCTCCAGATCCGTGTTGAGCATCCAGTGTGTGAAAGCTGACAGTAGACTGCAGCGCAAAGCAGGGCTGTGCCCTCCGGGTTATTGCCTAACAGAAACCAGAGAGGATGCAGTGATGACGCAGAGATGAGAGGACTTGGGTAGAGGGAACTATGTCTGACTTTCTCCTTCTCCTTCTTCTTTTTGAGACAGGGTTTCTCTGTGTAGCCCTGGCTGTCCTGGAACTCACTCTGTAGACAGGCTGGCCTCGAACTCAGAAATCTGCCTGCCTCTGCCTCCCAAGTGCTGGGATTAAAGGCGTGCACCACAACTGCCGCCCAGCCACGGGAACCATTCTTATTAAAACCACTACACCTGGCATCCATGGAACGAATCCCACTAGCAATAAAGTAAAACTTTTCTTCACATTTCTGAACACTTTATTAAGGATATTTGTGTCCATATTCAATCCGGACCTACAGTCCTCTCCATCCAAGAACTGGCCAGGCGCCACCCTAGTGTTTGAAGTCCGTTGAGAGCGGGCTCAGGTGCTGTAGCTGTGACTCCTTGCAGATCTTTGTACTGTCGCTTTACCATCACAGGCATGCTCATTTTGTAAAATGAACCAGAAGTGTCTCCCTCTCTTCTATTTTCTGAAAGAGAGCATGTAAGAGATTGTGCCGACTTCTCTTTCAACATTTGGTAAATTCTCCAATGAAACCATCTGCAATTGAAGACTTCATTCCTGTGAGTTTTTCAATTATAAACTCAATTTCCTTAACAGTTGTGGCTATATTTAAATCCATAGTCCATACGGGATGAATTGTATTCTTCGAGAATTTGGTGCATTTTAAGTTATCAATCATACGTTCTCAGAGTGTTTTAACTCAACTTTATTCCTTTCACATCAAAGCAAATGCTGATTTCCCTGGAGCCTGGCCACTCTCTCCAGGGGATGCCCCACAGATCGGGTCAGTCTGGATCTCAAACAGAACACCGTTCTGAGCATCCAGGCGGAAGCTCGGGGAGGGGAGTGGTTCACAGAACTGATGAGCCTTGGAGATTGCTGAAGTGTCCTGGGGGCGAGGTAGGGCTTGTGACTTTCACTTAACACCCCCCTCCTACAGAACCATCAGAGGGAGTCAGTAGGCGTCTCTTTCTCCAGACAAGGTTTAAGTAAAAAATCGGAACACTAGCTGAGTGTGCCGCTGTGGTGGCATACGTCTTCAATCCCAGCACTCAGGAAGCAGAGGCAGGTGGATCTCTATGAGTTCAAAGCCAGCTTGGGCTACATAGTAAGTTCCAGGACAGCCAGGACTACACAGAGAAACCCTGTCTCTGGGAAAAAAAAAACCCAACCAACCAACCAACCAACCAACCAACCAACCAAAAAAAAACCAAAAAACCTGGAATTCTAGGCACCACCACTAGGTGGCACTCTGGACATGCACTTGCCACTCCAGTTCAGCCAGGAAGGTCTGTGGGGCATTTTGCTCCTTCTTTGAGATGCACTTTGGAGATGCGCTAGGACCCTTGGAACGCTGAGCCTGCACTTGATTTCTGCAGCTAAAGAGAGGAAACTGGAGTGGTGGTGCTGGCTGGAGGCCCCTTTAGAGGTCAGCAGCGAGGAAAAGCACTGCTCAGACAAGAGTCCGCACACTGAGCCGCTCTGGTCACGTGGCGGCCGGCAGCAGCCTTACACATCTCATCTTGGTAAACTGTCATGTGCTGCTTGGACTTTGGAAGTTGGATTGCTCCTCTGCCTTCATTTCAGACCCACACACGTGTGCGTGTGCGTGTGCGTGTGTGTGTGTGTGTGTGTGTGTCA
The DNA here is from genome assembly GCA_002335545.1 of Apodemus speciosus. Classification (NCBI taxonomy): domain Eukaryota; kingdom Metazoa; phylum Chordata; class Mammalia; order Rodentia; family Muridae; genus Apodemus; species Apodemus speciosus. The sequence goes on from BDUI01000009.1 coordinate 1,882,819, forward strand.
AAGTGCCTTTGAAGGCCCCCTAGCTAGCCAGCTACGGATTAGCTGTTCTGCCCCTCCCCCAACTCTGCAACAAGAGGGAAGAGAATATGGAAACAGCTTAACAGTAAAAATATCACCCTTAAAAACAGCTAGAAGGTGGGGCTGGAGAGAGGCTCACCAGTTAAGAGCAGTGGCTGTGGTCAGTTCCCAGCACCCGGCTCATGACTTCAGATGGGTTACCGTCCTCTGGCCTCTGCAGGCATCAAGCACACATACACATACGTTCATGCAGGCAAAACATTCATACATAAACATAAAGATAATAAATAAATCTTTACCAAAAACAAAAAACAAAAAAACTCAAACAACTAAAGGTCAAACCATTTCCAAGAGACATTAATGTTTAATCCCTGGATATAAAGCACCCCCAGTGAGAAAGAGAAGCCAGAAGTTTAGCTGTGACAAATTCAGCCATGGAGAGAAAGCTAAATTGGGACCCCCACCCCCACCCCCACCCCTCTGACTGCCTCTGCTGTGTGCCTAGGGCAAGAAGCATGTGGAATCTCTACCAGATTCGGGCTTGTGTTCAAACCCCCTGGACTATTCACCGCCCTGTCAACAGGGGGCGCTGTCCCTTTCATCCACCGGTAAGATGATAGGGCTAGCTTCCTCCATAGGGCTGTGGGGTTCCTGCCCAGGCAAGCAGGAGAAGAGCTAAGCATTTGGCAGGCTTTTGGGTGGCATTTCCGCTCCTATTCATTTATGTCGTTTGACCACTCAGGGTAGCCCACGCTTGCAGCACAAAAGCCTGGCTCTGGTGTCCCCAACTGTGACACACGAATTAATAAAGATGGTATAGTGAAAGGCAGAGGGAGAGGGAGATAGAGCACCTGGGGAGAGGGGCATACAGAGTCCAGGGACTACAGCTCCTCAGGGGACCAACATGAGCTTTGGATCTAATCTTGAGGAGGAGGAGGAGTTGGGACTGGGAGCTGGGGTGTGTTCTTGCCTTCCATCAGCTCAGCTCAGGACCTGCAGGATCATCAGATAATGTTGTTAATGATCACGGGAGGGAACAAATCTGATTCCTGGAGAAAATCTGCTCTGGAGTTAAGCCTTTGCACCAAGGGTAATGGTGCTCGTGATCTGTCCTGCGCCGGTGTGGCTTCAGTCTCTTGTCGCAAAGACTTTCATCTTGTCGTTCCTAGATTCCAAGGTGATCCAAAAGGACGATAGAAACAAGACACAGGACAGGGCAGGTTAAGGGGACGTGGGAAGAGAAAGGAGTCTGGGCTTTCACCAGCTAGCTGGGAGGGACGGATTCTGTCCTAGATAACAGCACTGGCTGTGATGTGGTGTACATTCAGCATCCACTTCAGTCTCAAACAAGAACGTGAGAACAGCGCTGAATGTGCTCACGGCCTTCGCTGGCCTCTCTCTCTCTGTCTGTAAGCCTGAGATGCTTACAAGCATGGCCGTAACTTCATCTACAGCAAAAGCACGTCTTAGCTTATATGTGCAACCCTGTGACTACTGAGTGTACCTTAGGGACTCGCAGTCCTACTGAGTGTGCCTCGGGGACTGACTCTCTGCAGTCCTACTCAGTGTGCCTCAGAGACCATTCTATGATCTTGCTTACTGGAGGAAGAAAGGCAGGAGGGAAGAAGGGAAAGAGGAAGAAAGGCTGGAGATATAGCTCAATTGATCTGTTACTTACCCAAATGCTGGAGGCCCTCAGCTGGATATCCAGTACTACATAAAAGCAGGCATCATGGCCCATTCCTGTAACAACATTTGGAAGGGAAAGGCAGAAGCTTCAAAGTTCAAGGTCATCCTAAGCTATAAACTGAGTTAGAGGCCAGCCTGGGCTACACGAGACGCTGCCTATAAATTAATAAAAAATAATAAAGGGAAGAGTTCTACAGCAATCAATGCCATTTCAACAGTGGTGATGTGGCATAAGCTCTGCCTCCATGAACTCCGCCTCCATGAGCTTTAAGCACCGCCTCCATGAGCCCCGCCTCCATGAGCCCCGCCTCCATGAGCTCTAAGCACTGCCTCCATGAGCTCTAAGCACCACCTCCATGAGCCCCGCCTCCATGAGCTCCACCTCCATGAGCTCTAAGCACCACCTCCATGAGCCCCGCCTCCATGAGCTCTAAGCACTGCCTCCATGAGCTCTAAGCACCACCTCCATGAGTTCCGCCTCCATGAGCTCCGCCTCCATGAGCTCTAAGCACCACCTCCATGAGCCCCGCTTCCATGAGCTCCACCTCCATGAGCTCTAAGCATTGCCTCCATGAGCTCTAAGCACCACCTCCATGAGCTCCGCCTCCATGAGCTCCGCCTCCATGAGCTCTAAGCACCACCTCCATGAGCCCCGCCTCCATGAGCTCCACCTCCATGAGCTCTAAGCACTGCCTCCATGAGCTCTAAGCACCACCTCCATGAGCTCCGCCTCCATGAGCTCTGCCTCCATGAGCTCCGCCTCCATGAGCTCCGCCTCCATGAGCCCCGCCTCCATGAGCCCCGCCTCCATGAGCTCTGCCTCCTTGAGCTCTGAGCTTGGTCTTCGTCAGTCATTGTCCCCACCCTCATCATCAACAGCCACCACTGCTGTCAAAAGGAGGAGCAGGATAGGAGGAGAATTTTTTGTGCTGACATCCAGTGTGCAAGCAGTGATCAAACTAATTTGATCAAACCTGATATGGGCAAAAGCTAATAGTAGCGGCGATGTGTTGTTAATTAATGAAACCAGTTTTTTAAAAATCCAAATAGAGTTTTACACATTCATAATTTTCCTTCCTCGGGGACTGTCAGGGCCCCTCCCTCTTCTTCTCTTACTTTCGTCCCTTTCACCTCTGCGTCTGTAATGGACCATGACTAACTGGAATTCTTTCTGGGATGAGTAAAAGATGCTGAAGAGAGAACGCATAATGAGACTTTAGAAATGCATTTCCACGTAGTTGAAATAGGTCAGTAGCTTCCCAGAGAGGCGAGCGTCTCTGCTACACCATAGCAATCAGCACAACCATGGGTACGCAGAAGCTCAGAACGCCAGGATTCCTGGATGTTCTGGCGTACTTGCTCACTGGTGCATGATGGGCTGCCGTTCATTCATTTCTTCATTCATTTCTTCGTCCATGGATGGAGTGGCTGCTGAAGGATAGGTGTGCCCTATCCTGTTCTCCTGCAGGTTCACTCATAAACATAAGACTCTGTCTCTAAAAGCAACCCAGAGGCAGCTCAAAATTTTTCTCTCTTTCACAGGACCAGAAAGAAAATGGAAATCGAGTCTAGCAGTCAGTGTCTAAGAATGCTGTGGAAAAGATTTCATCAGAGCCGGTACTGGTGGGGATCGGGAAGAACCCATAGTGTTTTGTGACGTAGGCTGTGGTGTGCCAAGGAGAAGCAAAGTGCTGCTGTTACTTAAAAATGACACAGCAATCATAAAATGTGACAAAGGTTTACAGAATAATAAGAAGAGAAACACGTCTAAAACGATACACATTGTGACTATGGGTATGTGAATATTATGCAAGATTATAAAAATCACCTTTCGGGCCGGGTAGTGGTGGCACACACTTTGAATCCCAGCACTCTGGAGAAAGAGGCAGATGGCACTCTGAGTTTGAGGCCAGCCTCACCAGAGAGTTTTAGGACAGTCAGGGCTACACAGAGAAACCCTGCCTCATAAAACCAAAAGAAAAAGTTATATTTAGAAAACCATAGTTAATAAATGAAAAGGGTCGCTTTGTAAGGCAGCCCGGACGTTGAGTGGTTAACAACACATCCCTGAGGCTGTTCCACAGTGGGCTCTCTATTTCTTGCCTTCTAAAGACCACTGTGCTTTCTGAAGTGTTCCAGCCGGCTGCCATGTCTCAAGGTCTGCCCAGCAAGATGCTGCTCCGATCTCCCTAACAGCTGCCTTTAACCTTGAGGTGAAGGAGCTGCTACATGTGGAGAGAGATAGACACCTCGAGATTTGGGCGAGCTACCGGATGGCTCCCCCAGCTCTCTCCTTGGTGAGACATCACCCTTCCTAATTGCTTCTTCTCTCAGAGATCGGACTTTGGACTGAGCCTCCTGCTCCAAGCTCCACGCATACCACCCTCTTCCTAAATATCTCCTAGGACATATTTTTATTTAGCCCAGGCTGGCCTTGAACTCTCTATATAGCCAAGGCTAACCACGATCTAATCCTCCACTCATTGACGCCTGAAATGGTCATCTTCTGCTATATATGCAGCGGGAACCATGGGTCCCTCCATGTGTACTCTTTGGTTGGTGGTTTAGTCCCTGGGAGCTCTGGGGGTACTAGTTGGTCCATATTATTGTTCCTCCTACAGAGCTGTGAACCTCTTCAGCTCCTTGGGTCCTCTCTCTAGCTGCTCCACTGGGGACCTTATACTTTGGTGACTCTAAGATGCACACAATGCACACACCACCATACCCCACAACTTCAGCAGCCACACTTTCAAAATGTCTCACAGTCTTTGACTTACAGTCAATGACACAGATCATAGCATGGTTGTCATTGCCTGATACCTTCTGTCAAGCTCTGGAAAACTCCTGTAACAAACTTTAATTTAATTGAGACAAGGTCTCTCTATGTAGTCCTAGCTGTCCTTGCTACATAGACCAGGCTGGCCTTGAACTCACAGAGATTCTGCTGCCTCTGCCTCCCATGCGCTAGGATTAAAGGTACCTCACAGGATCCAGGGAGCCCCAGGCATCTGTGAGAAACCTCCTACGCCAGACAGCACAGGTGGTAGAAAAGCCTCCTTCAACGTCACGCATGGCAAGAGGGTGACTTTGCATGGAAAAATCACCAGCACCAGCAGGACAGAGCTGAGAGTCAGTAAGAGTCGGGGATCACATAGTTAATTTATTTCAGTAATATGTCCCTCCTTAGATGCACCCCCAAATAACAGGTGATATGGCTAGGTAAGTGATTATAAATGAGGGCTTTCAGTATGTCTAAAGAAGAGATAAAGGAGCTTTGGGTCCCAAAGAGAACATGCTGTCACCAACACCGACCTCACCCAAGTTCCCCGAAAGTTCCTGGGACCTCGGTGGTGTTGTAATCACTGACTGAAAGGGAGRGGAGGAAGGAGAGGAAGGGGAAAGTGGGGGAGGGGAGGGGAGAGGAAGGGGAGGGGGAGTGGGGAGGAGATAGAATTTTCAAGAAGTTTGTATGAAGAATTTGAAACATTATTTGGGGACTGGGTATGTGGCGCATGCTTTAATCCTAATACCAAGGAGGTAGAGGCAGAAGGATCAAATGTTTAAAGCCAACCCGGGGGCCCAGCATAAAGAAAGGTGCTTTGTTGCTTAGCCTGACAACATGAACTTGCTCCCCAGGAGCGCTTCTGGCAAATTGATTCTTGCAAATGGTTTTCTGACCTCCACGAGTGTGCTGTGGCAAACACACACACGCAAACACACACACACACACACACACACACACACACACACACACACACAAATCAATATAAAACAATTCAAAGCCAACCCAGTCCACATAGTAGGCTCTCTCAAGACAAACAAAACATCATTTTTCGGTTGAACCAAATGCAGCTAAGTTACCACGGGGTTTTAAAATACAATTTGAGCAAGCGGACATATTTTTGGCTTCCTGGCCAACCTCAGACACAACGATCCTGGTCCCTAGAGCTGAGTGGTCATTTTTGTCTGCTCTGAGGCCGCTGCTCTGGAAAAGTTTAACCAGCTCCTTTCACAAAGAGCCCCTTGATTCTCTCCACCATTGGTCATTACGCAGAAAAACACACCCAGTTCCTTCTGTCCTGGGCTACCGTCCACGGCTGTTCATCATGACCATCGTCTGTCTATTGATGGACAGTGTCTTCAGAGCCGCAGGCGTCTTGGCGGAGAGTTCCCTGTAGTTTCAACCAAGGAGACCCAGGTAGTGTGGTTTCCGAGGCTAAGTCAGAGACCACCCTTGATTTGGAGCGTGAATATCTGGCTTTGGGGTTGGGATGAATGCTTAGACCTGTGGCGCTTCGGTATGGGGCCCCGTGGAGCCCGTTAAGACCATGTTTATGGAATCGCTACACATCTCCAATAAGTGCTCTTCATTGTGCTGGAGAGAGAGAGAGAGAGAGAGAGAGAGAGAGAGAGAGAGAGAGAGAGAGAGAGAGACACTACATTTCCATGATTGGACTTCTCCCAGCAGCATTCTCTCAAGTGTGGTGCACAGCAGTACACAAAATAGGTAAAACCTCTGTCCTTAAGAACTTATGTGCCAGCCAGGAGGTGGTGGCGGCGGCGCAGGCCTTTAATCCCAGCACTCGGGAGGCAGAAGCAGGCGATTCTTTTGAGTTCAAGGCCAGCCTGGCTACAGAGTGAGTTCCAGGACAGCCAAGACTACAGAAAACTCCATTTTTTTTTTAAAAAAAAACAACCAACCAACAAACAAACCAGGGAGCTGGAGAGATGGCTCAGCGGTTAAGAGCACTGGCTACTCTCCCAGAGGTCCTGAGTTCAATTCCCAGCAACCACATGGTGGCTCACAACCATCTGTCATGGGACCTGGTGCCCTCTTCTGGTGTGTCTGAAGACAGCAACAGTGTACTAACATACATAAAATGAATAAATCTTGAAAAACAAAACAAAACAAAAACAACCCAAGCAAGCAAACACCCCCCCCCCCAAAAAAAAAAAGAGAAACCTCTAGCGTGCTAAGATGAGAAGTCAGGCACCAAGACAGAATGTCTGGACTATGGATGGATGGTGACGAGTGCTATAAAAGACAGGAAAGTGAAGAGGCAGGTAAGGTAAGGGGCAGATGTGACTTTAAATATGGCGGCCAAATGGCAATGACTGGGTCACAGGAGTAGCAGCCAGAGGGCCAGCTCAGCTGGTTCTGAAGACACCACACAGGTGTCTAGGATGCAGGAAGAGAAGAGAAGGTAAGACCACCCATCCTTACCGCGCGAGCACGGTGACATGGCTCACAGCCGCCCTGGATGCTCCTCCGGCTGCTGAGTTGGCGACAGCCCCAGCCACTTGCTTGTGATGATAGCCCTGCCGGAAGTTGACCGGGTCGCACTATCTCCTCAGTGGCAAGTTTGGTTACATTCTTGGCTTACCCTTCCCCCCATCCTAAAATGTATTTTTATTCACGTACATACGTGTGAGTGCAGCCACCTGTGTTCAGGTGCTTGGAGAGGCAGAAGAGGGTAAAAAGGTGATTGTGAATACCCAGCCTGGGTGCTGGGAACAGAACTTGGTTTTTTTTTTTCCCCCCGGAAGAGCAGCGAGTGCTCTCTCTCCAGTCCAGTTTGTACTTTTCAAGGAAGCAAGCTGCCTTAGGGTAGTCTGCATGGCAGGGAACGGGGTGTGGGGTGGGGTGGGGGGAGGGGTGCACGCGGGCAGCCCCTGGCCAAGAGCCTGGGTGGAACTGAGGCTTTCAGTGCAGTAATAGGAAGAACGGAGTCATGTGGATGACGGGAGAGCTGGCTGCAGCTCTACCCCTGGGTGAGCCTTGAGATGAGTCCTTGAACCTGCTACATGTGGGACCGCAGCCAGAGAGGATCCTAAAGAAGCGGGGCCAGTTAGACCAGGTCCACCCAAGGAAGCCAGGAGTTGATACATACTTTTTTTTTTTTAAAGATTTATTTATTGATATATGTGAGTACACTGTAGCTGTCTTCAGACACACCAGAAGAGGGCATCAGATCTCATTACGGATGGTTGTGAGCCACCATGTGGTTGCTGGGATTTGAACTCAGGACCTTCGGAAGAGCAGTGTTCTTAACCGCTGAGCCATCTCACCAGCCCCCAATACATATGTTTTCAAGATGTGCAGTTATAGGTGAATTGTCATACAACAGTTCATAACTGATATACAAGGATTTGGGCCCTGGGCACCTGGGATGGAGTTTACCACAGTGGATGAACGTAGGTGACATGGGTGGGAGGGGAGGGGAGGGGCCTGCGAGATTGGCTAACCATGTGTGCAATATTCACTCTATTTTGTGGTTGTGTCTTTCGTGCGTTTTTTTTTTTTTTCCTCAAGTGGCAATCAGCTACTAACATCCATGATCTGTATCTCCCAAAGAGCGCTTTAAACCAAAGTTAATTAAGGCAGCTTCAAAAATCAGAATCTGTAATAATTTGAGTCATTATTATTTCTAGAGACCGAGAACGCTGGATACGGCGCCAACAAACCTAAACCCTGACATTTCACTTTAAAATTTTTTTTAAAAAGTGATTTTTCTTTTTTTTTTTCAGGAAAAACTGGGATGAAACTGATTGTTGTGTGTCTAGAAGGGAAAGATTGGGGGGGGGGGCGATCCGACGGCACAACCGTTGGAGAGAAAGAACATTACATTTCAGCATCTGAGAAGGGGTACGTCGTCAGGACGCTGTGCGGGTATGTCCAACCTATTGAGGTTTTGAATTAAGTAGTCCGGTGGCCTCCCTGGAGCTCAGAAGTCAGGTGTAGAAATAAAGGGGAGAAGAAGGGGCCTGTAAGTAGTGGAAGAGGAGGAAGAGAGGGTAGGAAGGAGGAGGTTGCTGAGGAGCTGCTAACATCAGGCAGCGCCCACCCCAGCTTCTAAGAGGGCACTGTTTTGCGTTTGGTTCTGGAATCAAACCGGAATCCCAAGAGCACCCAAACCCAGAGGAAACTCAAATCCCCCGGCAACTCTGGTGATCCCACCGGAAGTCCTTGCCCGTGACTGGTTTAGCCACAGCTTTCCACGTGGTTGCGGTCAGGAGTCTCCACTGCGGCATCTCCGGGAGGACTCTGTCCTTTGGGACCATTGGGTGGAGGCTGCGCTTTGGACATTGCTGTCTGCGTGTGAAACGGAGCTAGGGTAGCCATCTTGGGACCACGAGGGTGGGTGATGGTAATACCGCCAGCCTGGTACGTTCTGGGCAACGTCTGTGATGATGTGGCTAGACTGGGTTGTAATTGAGGTAGGATGCTCCACTCCGTGGGCTGAAGCCCTGAACTGCACCCAGGAGACAACAAACGGAGCGCTAGCGTCTCTTTCTGTTTCCTGACGGCAGACGCAGCATGGCCAGATGCTTCACGGTCCAGCTGTTACGGCTTCCCTAGACCCTTGACCTCCGAGCCTTCCTTCAGTAAGCCGCTTTTGCCTGCTATTTTGCCACAGCAAGGAGAAAAGTAACGGATACAGGTGGAATCAGGTGCCTAAAGAGAAGCAGAGGGACTTACGTCCTCAATCCTAAGTTGAGTTGCCATGATTTCTGGATTTAGAGTTGATTTTATAGTCTTATTTTTACAGGCAAGGGGTCTCTTTCCAGTGATTCCAGCTATTTTTGAGATGGATTTTCTGTTGCTGGCAGCCAGAGCCAGGAGGAGGTCCAGTTGTCGGGCACGGTCAATGGACTCATTGTAAGCCGTAGGAAATTCAGGAGGAGGTGATGGGGCCTGAGGAGGTGAGCGATGAAGAGCTTGGCTTGAGACGCGCTCAGTTAGCCTGTCTGAGGGACGCCCTAGTGCGCACGCCCCGGTGTGCTTCCAAAGGGTGTGCGGAGCCTTACAGCAGGGGTAGACGGGTGACTGCCAAGCTGGGCTGACCTGGGTTTGGATCCCAACTCTGCCCAGAAACACCTGCGTCCCTGGGGCAGGAGATCACCAGCTTCAGCCTCCATTTCACCCAGTAGGAATCCCTGCGGGGGTGATAGACAGTCTCAGCTCTTGCTTTCCTGTCCTCTAGACCAGCAACATACCTCGACACCGCCACTCTTAGAGGGTGTTGCTCGAATAGACTCTGAGCAATGGGATGTGTTAGCTGTTTTGTTTCTCATTTGTCAGCTGATGGAGAGAATCCAGGGGCAACATGACGGCTAAACCTGGTTGTCAACAAAGTCTCGGCCTCCTCCTCCTCCTCTTCTCCTCCTCTTCCTTCCCCTCCTCTTCCTCCTCCTTCTCCTCTTCCTCCTCCTTCTCTTCTTTCTCCCCTCCTCCTCTTCCTCCCTTTCTTTCTCCTCCTCCTTCTTTTTCTTCAAGACAGGGTTTCTCTGTGTAGCCCTGGCTGTCCTGGAACTCACTCTGTAGGCCAGGCTAGCCCTGCACTCAGAGATTGCCTGCCTCTGTCTCAAGAGTGCTGGGATTAAAGGCTACCATCACCCAGTGGGACATTTGCTTGATTGCTAATTGGTATAGGATGGTTCAGCCTTTGTGGAGGGTCTCAGCTGGCTTGAGCATATAAGAAAGGAAGCTGAATGTGACCCCGGCCTCTTCGGCTTTCCTGCGAGGTTTCCGTGTTAAGTCCCTGCCTCGCGCTCCGACCTTGGCTTCCCTTGATGATGTAAACTGTAAGATGAAACAAAGCCTTTCCTCCTGAAGCTTTTTTTAGTCGTGTTTTCGAACACGGGAATGAAAAATCCAAGTAGAGTCTTTACCTCTCTAAGGGTGGTGGGACCTGGGAGACCAGAGCCAGTGCATGAGGCAGACGAAAGTCTCACGCAACAGCCAACGTTATCCAGTCAGTTTATACTGGGAGTGTTAAGAGGAGTCACGTGAGTAAAGTTCCCAATCACAGGGGCAAGCCACTCGGGGTGGACAAGCCATTTGCACGTGGCAAAACCATGTTTTTCCGTAGAGGCACACAAACAAGTCAGAGTAGCCAGCTGTAATCCCAAGTAGACTCACTCTTATCTGCTACATCCGGGAGGGGCCCAAGCACATTCCAAGAACACTTTCGTGGTTTTGAAGAAACTGAGATCACGAGACTCGTGACTTGATCTCTTGGAGTGTTCTCAAAGCACTCAGAAAAGTTCTCACACAGCTCCATTCCTGGACGGTGTTCTGACATCTCCGGGAGCCATGTTTAATCAGATGCGCAGGATACCCAGAGTTCTTTTGATTTGAGGTGTTGTAGATAAATCTAGCTGTCATTTGATGCAGTAGCATCCTATCTGCAAGCAAATTGTAACTAGAATGGCTAAGAGTGGAGCAGTGAAGGAGTTGTGTGTAATACCCTGACGCCAAGAACAGGGACCTACACTGTTAGATGGATCAGAAAAATCTAGAGAAAAGCTTTGAAAAGAGACCCGTGTGGTTAGTAGTTCTGCTCTCTGTAGAATGTAAGCCCATATTTGGTATAAATGATCCATCCCAAATCTCTTGTGCTATAATACCTGTTGGAAACAATTTAGTGGGGTGAAATGAGTAGGTTTAAAGAAAGTGAAGGATCCACAAGGTAAATAGTTCTTTCAGTCTGGATTCAAATAGCTGTCCCACTATGCCCAGCCTCCCCACCATGATGCTGGCACACTGTCTGAAACTGTGAGGTGAAGTGTCTTTTCTCCCGTTAGTCACTTCTGTTGAGCACTAAGTCACAAGGGCAAGAGAAGAAGCCAGTACAGGCGCTGATCTCATCCCCAAGACGGGCCTGCTCCAGTTTCCTCCCAAAGCTGTAACCTAGCATCTCTTACCATCAGAGTGGGAGTTAGGATTTCGACAGACGAAGTTTTGAAATAACAACGGTATAAAACCCCACAAACCCACCTCCAACTCCTAGATTACTTAAGACAAAGACCGGCTTAGTGACTGCAAATAGGCTAAATAAAATGTCAAGTAGCCAGACATGCTGCTGTGCACCTGTTACTCCAGCAGAGGCAGGAGGTCAATGAGTTTGAAGCCAGACTGGGCTACCTATTGAGACCCTGTCTCTAAAAACAAGTGGCAGGCAGGCACGACAAGCAAGGTTTTTGTTTGTTTGTTTGTTTGTTTTGGTTTTTTGTTTGTTTGTTTTTTCGAGACAGGATTTCTCTGTGTAGTCCTGGCTGTCCTGAAACTCACTCTGTAGACCAGGCTGGCCTCGAACTCAGAAATCTGCCTGCCTCTGCCTCCCAAGTGCTGGGATTAAAGGCGTGTGCTGCCACCGCCGCCGCTGCCACCGCCACTACCACCCGGCTACGAGGTTTCCAGTAGAATAGGTATTAGGTAGAAATGGTGGCACAAGGGCTCCTTGACATGACATCATGTATGTGCAGTGCCATCTTCAGGCTAGCACATGGCGTGATGAAGGCAGCTCTTACCATGCAGGATGCAAACTTGCATTACTGGGTTTATCCCTCTATTATCAGGACTCTTGGTCACAGTCCTTGTCTGAGCCCTGAGTGGTGGCTTAGAGCCTGATCCCCTGTGGTTCCTATTGGTACAAGCAGATTTTATATTCTCTCTCTCTCTCTCTCTCTCTCTCTCTCTCTCTCTCTCTCTCTGTGTGTGTGTGTGTGTGTGTGTGTGTGTGTGTGTTATATCTACAGGTCTGTGCACCACATGTGTGCAGTGTGCACAGAAGTCAGAAGAGGGTACCATATCCCCTTGGGACTTGAGTCACAGATGGTTGGTGCCGGGAATTGAACTCCTGTCCTCTGGAAAGACAGCCTGAAACTTTAACCGCTGAGCCCCTGAAGGCAGGTTTTAAACATCAAGATAGTTCAATATTAATGTTTTTCCGTTCTAGAAACAGACTCCACTCTACTAGGCCTTGAGTCCCATGCTGCCTGGCTCTATGATACATGCCCAAAGCCAGCCTACTACTTGGTATGTGGTACATATTCAAGAACTGTTGGAAGTGTGTGTGTGTGTGTGTGTGTATGTGTGTGTGTGTGTGTGTGTGTGTGTGTGTGTGTACATCACTGTGTATCACTAATTGACCTTGCACTTGCTTTGTATACTAGATTGGGTTTGTACTCCAGAGTGCTGGGAATAAAGATACCACGGTGCCTGCAACATCTTTATTTTAATCCTTCACATAGACTCCTTCCCTGTCCAAACCTGAGAGCAGTACTCAGTCAAGGATGAGCAGGGTTGAAAGTACAGTGACTTTGGAGGGTCAGAATAGGCGCTGGGATGTCTGGGTCACTAAGGTGGACAGCTTGCTGTGCATGACTGCCTGAGCTGTGTAAGACATTAGTGGTCACGCCAGTGTCCACAGATGCCAGCATCTCTAGTGATTGTGAGCATCCAAGACTGTCCTGAGGCCCTCCACACACCACTGTGCACCCCAGTGTGAACCCATCATCTGACACAAGGAAAAACTATGTCCCAGAGAGGGAGGGAGACTGACCAGAATACCAGAGCCGGGATTTGGACACAGATCTCTGTAGTTACTCACTAATCTTACCCCAACGGTTGATACGAGTTGAGCATCTGTAACCCCAAATCCAAAGCTACTTAAATGCCAATATCATGGTGCAGATAAAAAAGTTTTGACTCGACAACACTTTGTTTTATGTTCCAAATTATTAGAAAATCATTTATTTGTATAAAGCTACCTTCTGGCTATGTATATAGAAGTGTGTAGACTGCATGAATTCCGTGTCTGGTCTTGACTCCCATCCCCAAGATGTCTCATTTATGTTCATGCAGATTGCTTCAAGGTCTGAAAATGTTCAAATCCAGAAACTCCTCTGGTCCCAAGCATTTTTAGATGGCGATTGCCGGTCTGTAATCTGACGTGTTCAAATCAGAAAGCAAGGGGACCACGCGGGACCAAGGATCTGTGTGCTGCCCGGGGTGTGGCCCCGGATGTAGGGAGGGGCCTCTTACTGGAGCTCAGCCCTGGCTAGGGAGGAGTCTGGGGCAGAGAGGAGCACTCCCCGGCCAGAGCTAGCTTGGCTTTCCAATAGAACGGAGATGAGTGTGTGAGTTTTAAGGCAAATAAATCTTTCAGGAGCTGAGGAGGGAGTGGTAAACAGCTCTATTGGGATCCAGAGGAATTTATTTTCCATTAGGGGACTTCTTGGTTCAGTCAAGGTTGGACTTGGAAAAAGTAGTGGCCGAGGGGGCGGAGCCTATCCAACTCGTGGTTTTACCAGTTTCTCTCCAAACTGCCTGTGGCCTCACACCGAAACACACTCGGCCCCCCCCTTGTTCTTTTCATTTTTTTCCACGTTGTGGTAAGATTATCTTCTGTGACATGTCACAATCAGTATGGAGAAGCCCAGCTTCCCGGGAACCCCGGCATCTTCATTGGCATCTCCTGGCCTCCTTGTAAGCTGTGCCCGTTGGCGGGTAATGAGACGTTTCCCTCGCCCTTCCTAGTGATTATTTCAAACAATAGATGGTGTTTGCAGAAGTGAGACTGGGAGTAGAGATTCTTAATGAGTAGTTCTGGCAATAATAAGTTATTTTCTATATTTATTGAAAACGACTGCGTCCAGCATTGCTGTTTTCTCTGAAGAGAAAAATGGGATGATTGTTACAACTATTTATCTGCTTCCCTACTTTGATGACTAGTGGTTGCCATTTTTTTAATTACTAGGACGAAAAAAATACCATCCGTTTGCTGAGGTGGCCCTGGAGTCATTAGTAATACATTTGTACATTTGTATCAAAATATAGCTAGCACAAGGAGAATAAATAGATTCTTGGCTGGGCTGTGTGCCTCTCAGAGGACCTGCTAAGACCGAAATAAAGCAAGTTTCTTTTTCTTGAGAACCAGCTCTATGACAAAGGAGATCTTCTCATGTTCAGGCATGTGCTAGGAAATGCTTACTGCTCGAATCCCAGGGGAGTGTTTCCTAACTGAGCAGGTCAGCTCCCATGATGTGGCAGACTGTAAGACTCTTTCTGTTGTTGTTGTTTTYTGTTTTTTGAGACAGGGTTTCTCTGTGTAGCCCTGGCTGTCCTGGAACTCACTCTGTAGACCAGGCTGGCCTTGAATTCAGAAATCCATCTGCCTCTACCTCTCAAGTGCTGGGATTAAAGGCATGTGCCACCCTGTAAAATTCTAACACAGCATCATGGAACTGGCATCTGGGCTCAGATGCTGTGTTGTGGACCGCATGAGCTAGCTCTGGAACATAACTAGATTTTTTTTTAAATGACACCTTAAACACATGTATTAGCTGGGTGCAATCCAGCATTTGGAAGGTGGAGACAAAAGAATCAGGAGTTCAAGTCTAGCCTGGGCTATGTAGAAGGTTTGAGGCCAGCCTAAGCTTTGTGAAACTAGCTCAACCAACCAACCAACCAACCAACCAACCAACAAACAAAGAAACAAACTGTAAATGTAACTTTTATTCACATGATTCTCTCAGAGGTTCACTGCTAAATAAGCTCACCCTTTCTAGTTCTTTCCAAACTCTGGCTGGTTGGTTCAACTCAGCCATTCTGGCTCAAATTCCTCTTGAAGCTGACTGATTCAAACTGGCTTCTCTCAGCTTCTGACTGAATTGTTCTGCATGGCCTCAAACTAACTCTAGCAATCTGTTTTAAGCTTCTGGCTCCTTCTCATTCTCTGGCTTGTTCTGTCTTCATCTGTGTCTAGCTTGTTCTTTCTCTACTCCCTGTCTCTGTAAAATTGTCCCTGTAAAAACTGCCTCTGAGCTCCACTCCACTGACCAGCCTCTCAACCCACTGACTCAACTGAACTGACTGACTAGAGTTCTGCATGCCTCTGTCTCCTGAGTGCTGGGCTGAAAAGCATCCCTTTACCTAAGCCTTTCTTTACCTGAAGCTTGCCCTATACCAGGCTGGTCTTGAACTCAGATCTGTTTGCCTCTGTCTCCTGGGAATTAAAGGCATGTTTGTATTCCAGCCGGATCACACAGGCTTATAGGGTCTTTGGATATGATCCCTTGCCAGAGCGGCCATGTTGCTGGATTAAAATTCCTCTACAACAAACAAACAAACAAACAAACAGGCACTATCACAACAATAAAACCACATGTATTGAGGGCTTACATCTCAGGAGGTGCCCGGGATGCAGGCAGTTCTGCCCAACTATGACTAAAGTAGCAGAGGCAGGAACACAAGAGGGTACCATCAAGGGGTAAAGAAGAAGTATAGGGGTAAAGCCATATGGGAAGTGGCTTTTCGTCTCTGCTTCAGAAGGTCCTGAGATCTGGGGAGTGTTGAGGGCATCTTCTGAGACAGCTAGGGAAGAAGCAGGCCCGCCCTGGGAGAGATCCCTCCCTTGCTCTTTCTCCCTCCATTTCTTAGGGGTATGTGATAATCCTCAGTTTTATTCTTGGGTCTCCACATACCCCCAGCTCCTCCAGTTTCTCAGACAGTGCCTGAAAACCTCACTCCTTGGGTGTTTCCTGCAATCCTGCCTGGGACAGTTTTACAGGGAAGGGATTTGTCCACTCCTGACTTCCCATCCTGAGAGCCAGACCTGAGCCAACCCCACTAGTAAATACTTATGGGATTCATCAAATCAATGAAATGCAAGCACCGGATTATTTCATTAAGACTTCCAGACAGGCCTGGCCTGAGCTGTTACCCTGCCCTCGGGCTGTGTAAGCATACCCCACCCCCACCCCCTACTGTTCTTGTTTGCTGCTGGACACTTATCCCTGTGCCTGGTTGGATGTGCTCATAAACATTTGTGGGATGATTGAATGCATGGGTGTTATTTTATTCTAAATTACTGTTATTTTCATTCCAAATTACTTTTATTCTTTCTTCTCATTACAGGGAGGACATTTTAGTGATTCATTTGAGATTGTAGGTACATGGAGGTGAAATTATCAACGAATTTCATTCTAGCACCTCTCAGAAGCCCTGGGGTCTCTTATTTAGTCATGGGGGTCGGAACATCAGAACAGTCCCATTCCAGAAGGACAGGGCATGGCGGAATTTTCTGGTATACATTTTCAAATATTTATCTATTGTGTGTGTGTGTGTGTGTGTGTGTGTGTGTGTGTGTGTGTGTGTGTGTGTGTGTGAGAGAGAGAGAGAGAGAGAGAGATCTAATAGGTCCATAGAGTGAATGTGGACAATTTGGGGGCGTTGGTCACCTTTCACAGTGTGGGCTCCCAATGGTTAATTAAATCTGGGCTTCAGACTTGGCAGCCAGCATCCTTACTTACTGCATT
Source organism: Apodemus speciosus (assembly GCA_002335545.1). Lineage (NCBI taxonomy): Eukaryota > Metazoa > Chordata > Mammalia > Rodentia > Muridae > Apodemus > Apodemus speciosus. The sequence goes on from BDUI01000009.1 coordinate 1,899,631, forward strand.
TCTTTGCTCTAGTTTTATTTTCTCAGACAGCATCTCACTGTGTACCTTGCTATCCATCCCCCCAGTACTGGGTGACCACTGCCACCACCTCCAGCTTGGTCTCCTGTTCCAACAGCCCCTTTGAGTCACCCAAGTGGCTCTGCAGCTGCTTGAAAACTTGTGGGGACGATGGGGGAAACAGGGGACACTACTGGAGATTTCCCGGAGCCCCAGCCCATACAAAAGTGGCACTGCGTCCTCAGAATGGGCCAGGAGCACAGGCTGGAATGGTAGAGTCACGGGGCTCACAGTGATCAGCAGGTCATGTCGTAGTGGGTATTCAGTGCATGAAGGATGAAGGCAGTCAGGTGTGGTGGAACACACCTGTAATCACTCCAGAGGCAGAGGCAGATGGATCTCTGTGAGTTTGAGGCTAGCCCAATCTACATAGTGAGGCCATGTCTCAACCCAACCCAACCCAACCCAACACAACACAACACAACACAACACAACCCAACCAATCAACAACACCAAAAACAAAAGGCAGAGAAGCAACCCCAGAGGGAGGGCCCCCTCATTGTCATAGCCAAGGCTGCTGGTTTTCACTCCTAGCTCTACACTAACTGTGAGCTAGGAGCTCTGCACACACCTGAAGTGCTTTAGTGTATGGATGATGCAGCTGTTATTTTTAATCTCTGCATCTGTGGCAAAGGCTCTGGGCTTGAATCTATTTATGTATTTATTTATTATTTGTTTATTTATTTTAGACAGACTTCTCATGTAGAAAAATTCACAGCAATGCCTTACCTCCAGAAGCAGCTGGCGGCTCAGCGAGACAACAAGTTCTTTGGGAGCATCGAGCAGGGACATAACATAGTCTCCACGGCCTCATCCTGGGGTGGAGACTGGAGTCCCTCATCCGTGTCAGAGACAAGGGATTCAGCCTCAGGAATGAATGAGTTTGCCTGGTTAGGGGCGGTCCAGGGCTTAAACACGGGCCTCTGGTTCTATGTGTACAGAAAGGAGGCAGGAACTATATGAGGGTCTCAGGGAAATGAAAGTAATGGGATATATGTATGGTATATGGATATGTGTGGGGCCGGGAGATTGTGTGTGTGTGTGTGTGTGTGTGTGTGTGTGTGTGTGTGTGTGTGTACGCGCATGTATGTGCATGTGTGTTGTACATGTGTATATATGTGGAACCTGTGGAGGACAGGATGTGTGTGTATGTGTGTGTACATGTATGTACGTGTTGTATATATGTGTGTGTGTATAGCCAGGGGAGTATCTGTCTGTCTGTTTGCGTGTGTATTTTGCATGTATGTATGTATGTATGTATGTGGAGCCTGTGGAGGGCAGGATGTGTGTGTGTATGTATGTTGTATATATATATGTGTGGAGGGAGCTACGGAAGGGCGGGGCATGTGTGTTTGTGTGTGTGTTGCATATGTATGTATGTATATATGCATGTATGTATGTTTATGGAGTATAGAGCCAGGGGAGGGCAGTGTGTGTGTGTGTGTGTGTGTGTGTGTGTGTGTGTTACTCACAGGATTGTAAGTGCTTGACAAGGCTCCAATCTAAGGGAGACTCAGGGAGGAATTACAGCTTCAGTTTCAAAGGCGGCCTGTTGGCAGAGTTCCTTCTCGGTCAGGCCTTTGTTCTCTCAGGCCTTCGGGCGATTCTGTGAGTTGTACCTGAAGTTAGGAGAGCCAGCTGCTTCACTCAGAGTACGTCCACTTGAGTGTTAATATCACAATCATCAATAACAACAAAAATTTGCCACAGAAGCATCCAGAATCATGTTGCGCCAAGCAGGTGGGCGCCCTGGCATAGTCAAGCCAACACATAAAAACCTCATGTGTTATCCTTTTACTTATATTTTAAAAATAGTAAAGACCATTAATTCTCAGTGTAGAAATTTGAGTGCTGGATTAGCATCATCTTTCTAGGCACATAAGGACCATAGAAAATGCGTTTGTTTCCAAGTGGAGTCATTACACCCAATGCTCCGCAGTCACCGTTTCCACAGGGCTTCAGGAAATCTCCCCAGGTAAGCGCTGTCTACAGTCTGCCTGCTGAGGCTGGCACAGCAGGGCTATTGCACAAGGAAGGTGGCAAAGGTCTTCTCCTCCTGCTCAGGGCCCTGTCTCCTCTCCTTCTGATGACACCTTTGCCCCCCTCTACTCCCAGCCTGTTTGGGGAAGGCGAAGTTAAGGCCTTCCTTTGGACCTGAAGGGGAAGCTGTGAGGATTTCTTACCTCAGCTTGGGAGTGTGTCACACTCTAGGTCTGGTCTCCTGGAGACTGTTGCTTCGAATGTGTGGAGTGAATTGGAAAATGAAACTGGGCGTAGCAAAACCAAGTGGAAGAACAGAAATGGAGTTTCGATCACGTTGTCGGAGAACCTGGATCTAGCCATACCTGAGGCTGTTTAGTTACTTAAGTCTCCTATACCTTTACACTATGGAAAATGACAAATTGCTTTTACTCTAGGCTTAAGCAGTTGAGTTTGGTTGTCACTGTGCCCTGAAAGGTCTCATCGTTCTGTCTGATGTGACATTCTTCCATATAACATAGAGGGCACACAACTATGGTGTTTTGTTTTGTTTTGTTTTCTGATCATCTAATTGTTCTAGTTAAGATATCACAGGCAGGTTGGAGATTTCGAAGATGGCGAAGATACATTCCCCGACATCGAGAAGCCTGTCGTCAGGAAGGTCAAGTGCATTGTGGGTATGCACGGGGCTATAAAGCCTCGAACTTATGTGGGTCCTCATGGGTGCCCCAGAAGATGATGACGTGATCTAAGAGTGGGTGAACCAATTTCAGCTTCTTTTCACAGTCTGAAAGGTCTTTGCAGGTAGGGCTAAACTTGGTCTTTGTGTGTGTGAAAGAGAGGGTCTTATGTAGGTAGCCCTGGCTAGTGAGGCTTGCTGTACAAACCAGGCTGAGACTGAACTCCTGATCTGCCTGACTCTACTTCCCAAGTGCTAGGATTACAAGGTGCCAGGTGCCCTGAATGGGGGCCCGGGGTGGGGATATGCTAATTTGCATGCTGTCCTTCAGCTGATCTGAGGGAGGGAAACTTGTGTGAGATAAGGTGGGCTGGGTAGGTGAAGCCTGGCGCTCTCCTCCCCTGTCTCACACCGCATCTCTCCTTGACCTTCTGCCCTCTCGGTCAATGTTAAACTCCAGGCAGGTCCCAACACCCACAGTCTCACAGAAGATGTTCCCAGCATTCATTTTCCTCAAGAAGCAGAGGATGCCCTTGGGCTCCTGAGCCAAGGAAGTGAGAGGTGGGACAGGAAGCTGCCCAGGGCTCCAGGTGTGCACATCTGTAACCTATTTCCACTCATGGCAGGAGCTCTGCCAAGAGGCCCCAACCTGTTCCCCACAGCCCTCACGATGCCTCAAGACGATTCATCCTTGTGTGTTCTAGGGGGAAGGGCGGAACTTCTGTGCCCTTCTTCAGCCAGCATCCCAGTCACGGTGTAAAATGGAGGTGAGCTGTGTGTGTGTCGATGTGCGTGTCTGGTGCGTGGCGCGTGAGAGTGTGTGCATGTGTGTCTGTGTGTGTGTTTGTCCAGTGTGATGGAGCAGAAGAATGATCAGTAGCAAACGTAGGAGAATAAAGTGGGTCTTGAGCAGAGAGCATCTATGGCCCTATCTGTGTAGACCACATCCCAAGATCTCAGCAGAAGCCCGAAGCTGAGTCGGCACTGACCCCTGTATAGAGATGTTGCCTAGACACACAAACCCAGTGAAGCCTACCTTATTCAGCAGGTGTAGAAGAAACGAATCATAACTGCTGTTAAAGCAATACTTGAAAAAGTTCTGTCAATATGGCTGGGGATGTGGTTCAGTTAGCAGAGGGCTCACCTATAGCATCATGAGGCCCTGGGCTCCATCCTCAGCACTGCTTAAACCACTTTAAGTCTGAGATCCGAGCTCTTGGGAGGTTGTCCTGGCTGGTTTTGTGTGTCAACTTGACACAGGCTGGAGTTATCACAGAGAAAGGAGCTTCAGTTGGGGAAGTGCCTCCATGAGATCCAGCTGTGGGGCATTTTCTCAATTAGTGATCAAGGGGGAGGGCCCCTTGTGGGTGGTGCCATCTCTGGGCTGGTAGTCTTGGGTTCTATAAGAGAGCAGGCTGAGCAAGCCAGGGGAAGCAAGCCAGTAAGGAACATCCCTCCATGGCCTCTGCATCAGCTCCTGCTTCCTGACCTGCTTGAGTTCCAGTCCTGACTTCCTTTGGTGATGAACAGCAGTGTGGAAGTGTAAGCYGAATAAACCCTTTCCTCCCCAACTTGCTTCTTGGTCATGATGTTTGTGCAGGAATAGAAACCCTGACTAAGACAGAGGTGAAAGCTGGAGGGTCAGAAGTTCAAGGTCAGCTTTAGTTACTTGGTGAGTTCAAGGCTAATCAGGMGTATATAAGACCCTGTCTCTAAAACGAGAACCGTTGAGGTGTCTCCGCAGGTAAAGGCACCTACGGATTAAACCTGTCAACCTGAGTTCAATCCTCAGCTATCACATAAAGGTGAGAGGCGAGAACTGACCCTTGGCAAGTTGTCCTCTGATGTCTACATGGTTACAATGGCATGTGTGCCCCCATCATTTCCGCCCCCCCCCAAATAATAAATAGAATTTTAAAACAAACAAGGGCTGGCCAGATGGATCATAGATAACGGGGCAGCAGGTAGAGCGTTTGCTTCGCAAGCCGAATGACCTGACTTAGATCCTGGGAGGATGGAGGGAGAGAATGAGCTCGCTCTACAAAGCTGTCCTCTGATGGCCACGTGTGTGCTGTGGTACAGGCGCCTCCCCCCCCCCCAACCCCCATCACACATGCACAAGTGCACACACAAACACGCAGTCACTTTAAATAAGAATGTAATAAACATAAACAAAACATAGGCGCTCCCCACCCCTCCACCCCCACCCCCTCCTGTGCTACACTCACCCATCCTGTTATTAGATGATGTCAGTACCACGTGTCACACTGTATCAGGCCACTACAAAAGAGTATGAAACACTGTGACCGTCTGTATGGTGGAAGAGATGGCTACTAAGTGATGAAGTGACAGATTAGGGTGGGGATACCCCGCATCCCATGAGGCAAGAAGAGAGAGACTTCATAAGACTCCATCACATGGCTCAGAGTGGCCGTCAATGGAATTATTTAGCTTTGGAATTTTCCATGTGGTGTTTGCAAACCACTGCAGAGCTCAGGTAACGGAAAGTGTAGGAAAGTGAAATCATGGCGAAGGGAAACCCTGGGCAGGAAGGAGGTGGTGTGGAAGCTTGGGCTGCCTTCCAGGGAGCTGTTGGGGAGGATCTGGTACTCGATCCAGCAGGTGACAGTGTGTCTACACTGTGGGCACAAGGAGAAAAAGGTAGAAGGCAGCCGTGGGTCACAGTAAACAGGGTGTGGGGATGAGACAGCGGAAAAGGAAAGGGAATTGATGTGAGAACTGTGACATGATACAGCGATAAGGGGTTAGGTGGGAGGGGCTGAGCGGGTGGGAGAGGCCGAGGGGGTTGAACTGAGTGTCTGTGGTGCCAGACAAAGGGAAATGCTCCTCCGATCAGAAAYGGGAAGTGAAATTGAGGAGTAGATTCTGAGAAGAAAAGGTGTGAGAATAGAAAAAGGCCTCGCTTCAGTGAGTCGAGACTCACTCTCTGTAGCTGGAGATGTGAGGGTGGCATCAGCCTGGTTGTGACAGCCACATGCAGGTGTCAGGAAGAGAACAGAACATCTTGGGGGGAAACCCCAGACCTCAGCTGTCCCAGCTAGCATCCCAAGCTGGGCTAGCTAATGGGAGTGAGTTAGCCATTCACAGGACAGAGGCAGGCATCAGAGTGTGGGACTGCAAAGACCCTATAGGATTAAAGCACTTGTCCATTAGTGGGTTCACTGGGGGCTGAATCCTACAGACCATGCTTCACCCCAGGATACCCCAGGGATCTGCAACAGGCCAAGAGCTGAGCTGTGACTGACTGCAGACCAGGTCATGTCTCTTCTCCAATCCCATCTTATGCCCTGGATCCTGCCTGTTACAGAAGATTCTCTCCAAACTTCCTGAATGCGATCTCGGTCTTTAAATCTGCATCTCCCAATTCAATCTTGGCAGGAATGGTTAAGCCAGGAGAAGATCAGGTGTTGCTGGTGGGCCAAAATTTTAAACACTGTACTGCAAATTCTCAACCCAGAAGATGAGAAAGAAAGCAGTGTGCTTAAGGCTGAGCCGTGGGTCATGAGGTTTCTCAGGCCTGTCAGAGAGCCTTTCTTGGGCAATACATGCTTTTTGATGCCCAGAATAAAACACACACACACACACACACACACACACACACACACACACACACACACACTCACAGGATTGCATAGAGAGCCCAAGCTATTGAAGCCTAGCTATCAAGCTATTAATAAGACAGGATGACATTGACAGGCTGCAGAGAGACTGTGATATAGTTAGTGAAAGACAGGTCAGCGGGTTCAATAACTAAAAGCAGCGAGTGCTGGTGCTGTCTCAAGACCCACGGAAGGTGCAATATGATGCAGGACATGGGGAGAAAGTCAGAGGCATTGCAGATATGAAAGTCAGTGAAAAAGAGATATAATTTTTCTTCGCTTTAAATCGCAGATCCCCAAATTCCATGCACGGACTCCCAGAAGTCTGAAAAGGGGTCTTGATGTTACAAAATCTATATTCTGTCCCTAGGCCGTTTAGTTCGGATGGTGTGAAATAAATGAAAATTAATGAAAAGTCTCTACCTGAAATTCAAATGCTGAAGCCTGAGCTTCAAGGACATGGCATTGGGAGTGAGGACTTGGGAGGAGCCTGGTGGGCAAGCTTAGTGCCTTTGGGGAAGGGGGGGGGCAGGTCATCTGAAATGTTCCTAGTCTTAGAAGCTAAGCAGGGTTAGCCCTGGTTAGTACTTGGGTGGTAGAAGAGGAGTGTGTTCATTTGTCGTGTGGGAATAGAAGATTCGAATGTACAAGTCATCAAGGAGGCATTCAGCAGAGCTCGGGTCCGCTGTCCTTCAGCCTTGACCTCGACGGGTAAGTGTTTGCTGTTTACAATATACAGACTACAGTTGCTGTTACAGCCTCTGCAGCAGGCTGAGCCAGGTATCGTCCAGGGATGGATGATGGGTGGCCAACCAGATGGGTTGAGTCACACGTGGAGGTGCTGGCTGAAAGTTCTTCTTCACTGCGCCGCTGGTCCCCACCAATTGGCCCAGAGAATAGCAGCAAAGAATTTATCAGTGATACGTGTGGCTAATTGTTATTGGAAAGGGGCTCTTGTTTATACAGTTAGTGATACCTAAAGTGAGTTGGCTGGCACTTTTTAAGTTTTAATTTTTTTTTAAAATTATGTGTATTGTGTTTGTGCACCCAGAAGAGGGTGTCAGGTCCCCCGAGCTTCCTGGCATGAGTGTGGGGGTGAGGGGGGAACCAAACTTCTCTGGAAAGCAAGAAGAGCTCTTGACTGCTGAGCCGTGTCTCCAGCTCCGGCCGAACCTTTTGAGGCTCTGCATGCTTTGATGAGTAGTACCAAAACCCATAAAGCCTTCCCCTCCCTCCAGAGCTGGTACCTGGGACTTTATTCATTTCTCTCATGAGTCCAGCTACAGAGTTGGAGAGAATCTTGTTTTCCAATACCCACCCTATGCAAAACAAAAGCATCTTTCAATGTTGTCTGACACTGAAGAAAAACGTTCCCTGTACCGTGCATGATTGGATCACCTAAATATTCAGAGACCTGAAGCCTTAAGGGACGTATAATTATATGTTGTGAACTGCTTATTAATGTTGTCCTCGTCAATAAGTAAGTCTGTGCCGTCTGGGAGAACTGTGACTCTTAATGACAGGCAGTAAAACAACAGAAGAGTAGCTAACTGTTGCCCTCAGTGAACATTCTATAAAACCAAGATGTTGCCCACTGCTGTACTAAGTTAGATGGATGTGTTACAATGGCAGTTAAGTTTCTAAAACACTTCTGTGGGTCTAAAATTGTTTCTATTAAAAAACAAAGCAACAAAATGAAACAACACACAGAAACAAAAACAAAAGCAAAAAACCAAACAGATTTAGAGGAAGGCAAAAGACTGTGAAAGGTTCAGGGAAAGTTGGGCAGAGTTAGGGCAATTGCCTAATTGACTGATGTACAGCTGACCTGGAGGGGGGCACAGGAGAGCAGAACCTTGCCCAAATTACACCCCTTCCCAAACACAGAATCTGTTGACACTGTTTCTGTCTGGCTGACATGGACAGTTCTTATTTTTGGGGGGGGGGGGTCCAGCCTTAGCGAGTAAGGGCAGTCGTCCCCTTAGCCTGGGCTCGGCAGGAGATGCTGTCTCCTGGCTCCTGCCTCTGCTGTGCATTACAGGGGATGAAGAGAACTCTTAGCTTCAGGTGCTGACCAGGGATGGATCAGAGTCTGCCTCTTCCTATGAAACCAAGTAGCGGGAAATGGGAGTGTGACCCAAGGGTGGGTTGACCTGGAACCCAGACTGGGTGGTCACGGAAGGCTTCTGTCTAAACAGAAGAGTTGACGTCTAAACAGACATCTGAAATGGAACATCAGGCGTACGTATATGATATTCTGTAGGTTCTATATGCACAATGTATGCACTCTAAGCAGCAGCGTAAGTTCTATAGAAAGCAATAAAGTTGAAAATGGGTAGAGAAACAGTCATGTAGGGAGATCGCTACTGTGATATTTGAATGGCCAGGGAAGACTCCCTGAACAGAGGACCTTGAACCAAGACCGAAGGACACTGGGCAGAGAGGCGTGCAGATCCTGGGGGAAAGAGGACAGTGAGTCCAAAGGCCCTGAAGTGGATCGTGTCTACAACTGTTCAAGACCTCAAGAAGACCCATGTGGGTGACACGGGGTCAACAGCAGCTAGCAGAGGCTGGCGATGGGGGAAGGGGCTGATCGTCCAGCGGACAATCCACAGAAGCAGGATTTCATTTGAGAAAGTTGAAAATATGTAGGAGCTTTCTTTTCCTTCCCTTCCCTTCCCTTCCCTTCCCTTCCCTCCCCTTCCTCTTCCTCTTCCTT
>BDUI01000009.1:1947442-1969951 GCA_002335545.1 Apodemus speciosus
GGAGGAGGAGGAGGAGGAGGAGGAGGAGGAGGAGGAGGAAGAGGAGGAGGAGGAAGAGGAATGCAGCAGCCGCAGAGGGAAATAGGTATTTATTGGAAGATGATATGCTGTGACTTTGGGGACAGTAGAGGGACCATGAGCCAAAGCAGGTGGCCCTCAGTAAATACAAGAGGCAAGGGAACAGATATTTATTTCCCTTGGCCTCCAGAGGGGGCTCAGACTGGTGACATTTTGATGTCAGCCTTAGTAGACTGATTTTTGGATCTCCGACTCCTAGGACTGTAAGATGATCCATTTGTGTCATTTAAACCTCTCCCTCTTGTGAGAATTTGTTAGAGCAGCCATAAGAAATGAATGCACCCAGCATGTCTTCTTACAACAGGCTCTATCTGGTCTCTCAGGGCGGACCCCAGGGTGAGATCCCAGCATCTTTCACTTGGGCTTCTCAGTATTATTCTCCCTTCACAATGCAGATGGGATGTCTCCACTTCTGCGTTTAGCATGGGGCATGTCACCTAGGCAGGTTAGGTAGGGTCCTTTAACGGATTGGACTGACGGAATGAAAGATATTACAAAAGGGACTTATTAGCCTGGCTCTCATGATGCATGGTGTGTGTTCCTATCTGTACGCCAGAGTGGCTAACGACCCAGAACTTCTCAGTCCATGAAGATGGCTTCTTCAGCTGTCTCCATCTGACACTGACAGACTGGGAAATTCTGGAAGAATTTGGTCCACCCTGGAAGCGATGGGAGACAACAGCACTTCCTTTCCTTGGGACCTCTTTATATCTGGAAATGCCCTCACCGACCAACTCAGAGGACAGACTCTTAGTTGATTCCAGACCTCATCTGGTTGTCAGACAATACTAACCGTCATGCCAGGAGTGAGTAAGGAGGATGCTAGAATCTCTGGCCGCTGCCACCGGCCACCGTGGTAGGTGCTGGGTAGGCAGGTGATCCTAGCTGGGCCGATCAGAAGGCAGCAGAAGCCTTGCTGAGCTGTTGGGATGCCCAGCTGAAGAAGGGAAGCCTGGGTTTTGGGGAACAGCTCCTCACCATGGGGAAAAATACAAGGACCAGCAGAGTGCAGGGCTGGAGAGAGCCAGGGAGCCCAACACACAGCTTGAGACCTGAGCCCAGAAATGTCTTAGTCCAGCCTCACCTCAGAGGGTCCCGATTCCTAGAACCGAGAGAGAAAGCACATCTTGGTTCTGGCATTTGGAGGTGGTGACCTGGATCGGATGCTCTTGGCTAATGCAGCCGCACGGTTAGAAATCTGTCATGCAGGGCGATTTCATGATTGACTTGGTTAAAATTCAACCCTCTGAGCATAAGCTAGTTGTAAAAATTCATCTTCTCATCTACATAGCATTGACTTAGCAATTAAATCTAGGCAGAAAGAGTGAGTCCCTTCCCCTGCATTATGTTCCTGCTGAGAGGTCACCACATCAGGTCCTTAACACAGGCCTAACCAACCCTTGTCTATCAGCATGTCGCTTTTTTGGGGTTCATCTCAGGCAGGTGCTGACCCCGTGAAGGGGAGTGATTTGTTTAAGACACCTGGCTGGCTGGTGCCAGGTGGGACGGAACTCTGGGCCTAGTGCTGTTGACGTACTCACTCGGAGGTATATAAGGCAAACTCTCCCCAGCAGAACCTCTCTAGGGGCAGGATCATTCCCAGCTGGGTATGCTGTGGCTCCGGAAATTCACATCCTGCTGCTCAGAATTAGCATTCACTGCTCTCCTGCGGCTGATCAGCATTCTTAATTTTATTTTCAGAGACCAGATTAGTCATTATCATAAAGAGAGCACTTAGCATCTTGAATATTTGAGATCTAAACTCATAGAATAAGATTTTTTTGTGCCAGATACCCGTCATTCAACTCAATAATATTTCTGGGAAATATCATTTTGAGGGGCCAGAGACATCCCCTTACTAATCCTGATAGAGGCCATATTAAGAAGGCCCCTTATGCCAGGTGGTGGCGGCGCACGCCTTTAATCCCAGCACTTGAGAGGCAGAGGCAGGCAGATTTGAGTTCGAGGCCAGCCTGATCTACAGAGTGAGTTCCAGGACAGCCAGGGCTATACAGAGAAACTCTGTTTCCAAAACAAAACAAACAAACAAAAAACAAAACAAACAATAAAAAAAGAAGGCTGCTTTGAAGGGGCTGGAGAGATGACTCAGTGGTTAAGAGCACTAGCTGCTCTTCCAGAGGACCCAGGTTCAATTCCCAGGACCGACATGGCAGATCACAACTGTCTGTAACTCCAAGATCTGAAACCCTCACACAGACATACATGCAGGCAAAACACCAATGCACATTAAAAAAAAAAGAAGCCCTTTGAGTTCATAATATTAATGTTACTCATGAGTCACATTTACAATAACCCAGCTTAGCCTGGTGCAGTAATACACACCTTTAATCCTCAGCACTGCTGGAGGTTGAGTTCTGAGTGAGTTCTAGGACATCCAAGGGTACACAGAGAAACCCTGTCTCAAAAAACAAACAAACAAACAAACAAACAAACCCAAAAGCCCAATAACCAAGTGTATTTGGTAATTCTACAGTCAGATCAAGGACAGGTGCCAGAGCCTGCCGTATCCAGATTAGACAATCAAATATGTAATAGTCAGAGTTGTTGGCTCAAGGGCTACTCCATCGCCTTAAGATCGTTACATCCAGACAAGGTAGCACACGCTACAATCTACAATCTAACCACCAGGGAGACTGGGCAAAGAGGATATCCTTGGCTACACAGTAAGTTCAAAGCCAGGCAGATTTACTGACTTCATTTTAAAAAATAATGACCGTGAGTGTTTCGGGGGTTCCTCGTAGCTCATAGAAATTCCAGGCAGACCAGAGAAGCAGGTGTGTGCCTACTGAACGGGGAAACCAGAGGCTGGGGGGTTGTTCTGGGAACTGTGTTTTGATTTCCTGTCTGTAGTAAGCTGAAGGGTGGCCACTGAGAAGAGACCCACCCCATAAGCCTGGGAACCGTAAATGTGGCTCAGTTTGGAGAATGTTCCAGCAAGTATGTTATAGACCTCTATTGCCCAGGATTATCTGAGTCGGTCCTAAATCCAGCGACAGGGGTCTATTCAAGAGTCAGAACATGAGGAAACACAAACACAACGGAAGCCACGGCCAGGGGTCAGAGTAGTGTGCCCACAAGCTTGAGAATTCCTGGAGTCATCAAAGGCTGGAACTACCCAGGGAGGACTCTCATAGCGCGTCTCCAAGGAGCACCGCTCTGCCGACGCCCTGATTTTGGACTCGTGGCTCGCAGGGGTGTGTCGGATTGCACGTTCGTTTTGAGTCACCAAGTTCATGAAGATTTGTAACACTGCTCTTTGGCACGACTCCACGGCTCACCTTACAGGAACCTGGGATTGGCTTCCACAAACTTCCCAGCTGCTCCAGGACAGACTTCTGCCACCACGTCGGAGTAGCGGAGTCTGCAGGCTGCTGGGAGAGCAAGGCTGCCTTTCCTACCGTAGGAGGGATGATAGATTATGCTTGCAAGCACTGAGCATGACAGACATCCTCTGTAAAGAGATGAACCCGCGTCACTGTGAGTCACCCAGGCTACCGTAACAAAATGCCATCAACTTAAACAACATGTTCTTGTGGCTTTGAAAGCCGAAGTAGGAGGTAAAGTAGTCAGTTAAGTCTCCTGGGGAGACTTGCAGTTTACTGTTCTCACAGCGTCTACGCATGGCCTTTCCACTGCATATGCACACAAAGCAGTTTTTCCCCCCTTATGACTCCAGTCCCATTGGATTAGGACCCATTTTCATGGCCTTATTTAATGCTGATTTCTATCATAAAAGTCTTTATTAGTTACTGTTCACTAGTTGTGACAAAATGCCTGAGGAAGAAGCTTAAGGAAGGGTTTGTTTCTGCTCACAGTTTGAGGGTACAGTCCGTCAGGGCTGGGGAGGCTTGACAACACGTACACAGTGGTACCCGCCTCAGTTCCTCCTGTTTGTTCAGTGTGGTACCCCAGCCTGTGGGATGGAGATGCTCACGTTCAGGATGGGAGCCCCCTTCCATTAAGATGTTACGATGAGACCATCTGGTCAAGCTGACAGTGAAGATTAACCATCCCAGGGTAATGTCTCCAAACACATTCACACTGGTCATCAGGACATCAATATTCGAACTGTGTGGGACGCAGCTCGGTCCACACAGCTGCGGCTAGTTCGAGATGTGTGGAGGACCCGAGTCTGGCCTGCCTCCTCCTCCTCCATCTCTCAGCTTGCTCCAGGTCAGACTTGAACACTGTCTCAGTTCTTTCTCTATAGCTGTGATAAAAACGCTCTGATAAGAGTGATGTGAGGACGGAAGGGCTTATTTAGTTCACAATCCAGGTTGCATCTGTCAGAGCAAGGAGGTCACGGGGGTGGGAATGCAAGAGGACTAGTGACAGTACATCCAGTCAGGAGCAGAGAGCAAGGGGTTAATGCATGCGTGCTAGCACACAGCTTGCCTTTTCTACTCTTACATGGTCCAAGATCTCTGGCCTAGGGAATGTTGCTATCCTCAGTGTAACGGGCCCCCAGCCCTTAGCACAGCTAACTCCATGATGGAAGTGCCATTCAGGCTGTAAAACTGCAGCGCGTCTAGACAGCGCCACCTGCTAAAAATGAAAACGAAAGAGTGAAGCCATCAAAGCCCATAGTCCTGGGAAAGCCTCTACTAACCTCGTTTGTCAGCTTCTGAGGTTCTTCTAACTGTCCTGTTAACGGTAGTAGGTCAACCCAGAACATGACGTTTGTACTTAAAAGCTCACTCTGAGAAAGGCTCGGGGTTACACTGGGATACTGTACACCCAGTGTAGTTGCTGACTGGCTGATAAAGACGTTCTGTTGACTTAAAGCCACATTCAAGCAGTCTTCTCTGGTGAATACTCAACACCAACAGTAAGAGGTCTTCTTCATCGCGATGAACCTCTTCTGATGTGCCCACAGGCCAGCCTAGAGCTAGTCCCAGTGAGCTAGTCCCTTGCTGGGGCCCCTTTCCAAGGTGACTCTAGATGTGTCAAATTGACAGTTCAAACGACAAACAAAAACCCAAGCAGGAAAACAAACCACAGTAAGATAAAACTAACATTCACAGACGTTTTTATCACGACACATGGAAAAAACAGAACACATTTAAATAACAGAATACACTTGGCCTTGACTGACCTTTGGAATCCTTTGTTCTGGTGTGCCGCATGGGAGGAAGGGACCATCGGCGGCGAGAGATGGGCCGAATCCTCTTAGACACGGGTCCCCGCTGCCCTGTGGTCCTCTCCATCTAGACCTGCAATGCGTAACAGCCTGGGATCTGGGTACCAGCTACAGCGGGAGCCGTGACGCAGGCAGAAAAGGAGTCTGGGAAAGATGTTCCCACCGGACACGCGACAAAACTGAGCTTAATAATGGCACGTACTGATTCTCCAAAGGCAAATGCAGTATCTGCTTGCATTCAAAGCCTGAAGCACCACGGTGTGGTGCGTCTGCCCCAAGGCTGGGAGAAAGGACTTCCCAGGAGACGGGAAAGGGACATGGCTACCAGCAGTGGATGGATGTCTCCTTATTGTATCTCTTCCAAGGTAAATGGGAAAGCATTATTTACAAAAACCCTTCCTTCTCCTCTAGGCTAAAATGGTGCCTTTCGTCTTGGGTTCAACGGTAACCCCTGAACTTAAAATGCTGCTTCACACTCAGTTACCCAGCTGTTTCCTTTTGTGTGGTGAGAGAAATAATCTCCTGCATGCTTTTTATTCTCATGTTCCTGAACTAGGCGAAGTCATCTCTGATGTTTGTGCTGACTCTTTAACAGCGAAGTTAAAGCTTCTTGCTTTCATTTTTCACACAAGTTTTTTTTTTTTTTTTTTTTTTTTTTGCCACAATCTCATCTACTTCATATTGCTGCTTCTTTTTCTTTAATASCCAGGAGTCTTTGCATTTCAGGGGTAAAACACTCAACAGTCACTTCTCAGGCTGCCTGCACCCCCAAAACCCAAGAGATCGTCCAGAGAAGTCTTCAACACTGAGTGTTTGGGTGGTTCCTTTTTTTGGACTCTATCACTTCACCATGCTTGGGGGAGGGGCAGAGGGTTAGAGGGGATCCTTTCATCTCGAGAGAGGGTCATACACCACCCAGAGAGGTATGCTCCTTCTCAGAGAGGGCGCAGGGAGAGGCAGAAGGGTGGAACTGTGTACCCAGTTGCTTTCCGTGGCTGCTCCTCCCATCATCTTCTTTCAAGAATTGTTTGCAGGGAGGGAGGAAGGGCAGGCTGAGGCCTTCATCCAGGAGACTTGGTAAACTTGAAGCACCAGAGGGGAGTCTGAGTGTGAGGAAGACTCAGGGCGCCAAGGTGGGGGGCTGATGGCCAGAGAAGTCCCAGCCCTGTATTGTCTGTTTTCTCCTGTTGTCTACCACGTCAGCCCTTTGCGGCCGAGAGGGTGGATCTCACTGTGCTGACACAGAAAGACACAGGAGACACAGAAACATACTAGATCCACTCTAAAGTGTGCCTCATGGTGCTGTAAAACCTAGGTTCAAATCCCACCTTTGACTCTTAACAACTGTCTGTCAGTCCTTTGACATTTGCAGGGCTCTGTTTGTCTTCTGTGTGACACACATGTACGCATAGATGCTTGCCTTGAGGATCAGTGGCTTTGGGTGTAACACTAGTGATACTCTGCACAGCAGTAAAATGTACCATGAAGGACTGAAAAGGGACGACATTAAAATGAATTTCAGGGGCCCAGAGAGATGCTCTGTGGCTAATGGCTTACTTTGCAAGCATGAGGATCTGAGTTTCCTTCCTAGAACCCACGTTAAAAATCTGGGCACGGGGGCTTGCTCTATGGTCTCAGTGCTGGGAAGATGGGACATCAGGGTCCCCGGGCCTTCCTGGCCAGCCAGCATAGACTACTTCACGTTAGTAAGAGACCCTGTCACAACAGAGTGGGTGGTGCAGAAAGGACACCCAAGGTTGATCTCTGACCTTACACACATAGGAACACACACTTGAACACACATACACACACGAATAACTATGCACACAAGCTTACACAAAAACATGCACACTGGCATGCACACACACGAACACAAACACATATGCACAGGGATTCATAAATTTCAAAAAAATTTTTCTTGGGGGGGGCACATATTTTTATTCCAGGATTCAGGAGGAGAGGGCAAGAAAACTTCTTGCATTCCAGGCAGGGCTACATAATACATAGTAAGAACCTGTCTCAAAAAGAGAAGGAAGAGAAGAAAGAAAAAGACAGTACAGAGGGGGCTTTGAATGCTGAGAACATCTATTTAATTTTGCATAGAGTTTCACAGAACACAGCCAATGAGGGACACCCCGTGCTACCACCTAACTCCTTACCAAATGACAATAAAAAGATGTCTGTGGAAACTTAATTGGCGGGCGGGTGGGTGAATCTTATGACAAGAGAACTGTCACCTTGACATGAGACAAGGGTCAATTTGCTGGACTAGGATCTTCAGGCTACAGGGCAGCCACAGCTACACACGGCTTTGTGATGTCTGGTCTTCTTGCTTTTCGTGGCCCCAGCCTCCCGGGCCCCCTGAATCTCTCGGACAATCAGAGCAAACGCTTCCTCTACACCTTGCCGCGTCTTGACTGAGGTCTTCACTAAGGGGGCTCCCAACTTGGGAGCAAGGACTGCTGCTACCGCGGCAGCATGAGCATCTCCGGCAGTGGTCACCAGGTCACCCTTGTTGCCCACTAGTACCAGAGGCTGCTTGTGGTGAGGTTTCCAGGTGGATCATATCTGCTGCAGCTGGTGCAGAGACGAAGGGTCATCAAGAGCAAAGACAGCCCAGCGCGCCATCACGCACTGCCAAGCACGGGTCACGCAGAGCCCGGTGGCTATCCTGCCCGGCTGTATCCAGCACATTTAGAATGTAGCCTCCGTGTCGTCCAGGAAGGAATCCTGCCTGGATAGTGGGGTTGTGGCCTTTCACGAAGCAGTGGTGAGTCATCTGAATCGTGAGAGCACTTTTACCAACACCGCTTGCACCCACCACCACCGCCTTGTAGTCCGGTAGCTGCCTGCCAGCATCTCCGCATTGTGGCCAAGCCTCGCGGCTTTCCTCTGGGGGGCTGGTGCATGGTGGGCTGGAGCTCAGGTCCAAGATGCCAGATTTGGTCGGCAACGCCATTTCCCAGCAGCCCAAGGAAACGGTGTAAACAGCAGGTGTTTAAGAGTGAGCCGGGAATGGGAACCCGGTGAGACTGGCTGTGGGAATGGGAAATCAGGTGAGACTGGCTGTGTTCCCAGGAGTAGCAGTCTGCTGAGGGGCAGCAGGCGGATCTTCAAAATATTTTAAAAAATTTCAACAAGTGAAGAAATCGACCTGAAGGGCTCTGAACAGTAAGATTTCATTCATATGAAACTCTTGAAAAGGCAAAACCCCAAGGAGAGCAAGATGATTGTTGGTGGCTGTCTAGGCCCGGAGTCTAGGTTGGAGTCAACTGTTAGGGTACTGTGGGGGCAGTCTCATTATATAGCACAGGCTAGACTCCAACCGGAAGCAATCCTCTGCCTCGGTCTTTTGAGTGCTGGGGTTCTAAGGATGTACCACTGTGCCAGCCTTCTCAGCATCTTGTTGTGTGTTTTGTTTTCAGAGACAGGGTTTATTTATAATAACTAACCTGGCTGTCCTGGAACTCACTCTGTAGACCAGGCTGGCTTTGAACTCAGATCCATCTACCTCTGCCTCCTGAGTGCTGGGATTAATGCACTCTTAATTAATTATTAATTGTTATGGGATTGCTGGGATTAAAGGTGTGTGCCACCCCTGCCGGGGGCCTCCTCAGCATCTTTATTTTGGCCCCGGCACCAAATCACAGAAAATCCTCTTGGTCATGCATTGGTCACGTAGTTCACGCAAAAGCATCTGATTGGTTCGGTCTTTGAAGCTCCCTCAGGCCAGTGGACTAGAAGCTTCTGAACCATGCACAGGGCACTGCAGTCCTTGTGACAATGAAGCCACTTTGGCAGGATCCTTGGCTTCCCTGGCACCTAGGAGAGCTGCTTCTCAAAGCAAAGGGTGAGAGGATATTCAAGTCTCCCTTCTCAAATCCCACCCGAAGCCCACTTTCTTTCCCTGGCATGTCTGGGTTTGGGGGTTCTCTCACTGAAAGCCTTTATCAGATCCCCAGGGCAGGTCAAGGCAGTTCAAAGTCTGATTGGAACAGAGTGGAGGGCCCGGAGAGGGTTAAAAAAATTAGAGGTTGGGGAAACATGCAGATGAATACTTCAATAAATGACCAATAAATATATGAATATCACAGTGAGCTCCAGAAAGGCTGTGGCTGTATTGTTACAGCAGGAGGGGGGAGGAGGGGGGTGTCCTGGAGGGCTGATCTGGTAGGGGGATCTGATCTGGTAGGCTGAGAAGACAGTGACAGCAGTCACCAGTTGGAGAGAGTCAGGCTTTTAGAGAGATGATATAACTGGGCGGTTATATTAAAGGTGGCACATACCTTTAATCCCAAAACTTGGTGGGGGAGTGGGCAGAAGCAGGTGGATTTCTGAGTTCAAGGCTTGGTTTACAGAGAACGTTCGAGGACAGTCAGAGCAACACAGAGAATCCCTGTCGTGGAAAAACAACAACCAAACAACCAAACAACCAAACAAATCAAATCCAGAGAAGAGGGTGGTGTCACCTTCCTCCTGCCTCCCAGTCCGCACAGGAGGTGGAGGGTGGTCCTGGAGGGCAGACGGGTGCTGCTTCTGGCTCTGTGTGTGATCTTATATCTGCTCTTCCTAGCTCTGAGCCCCTGGCATATTGACATTTTTTCTCTGCCTCAGTTTCCTCCTCTGTAAAAGGAGGGTGTGACTTGGTAAAGGAAGTGTATAAAAGCTCGTGGGACGAGACTGTGCCTGGAGAGAGGTGGCTCCGACAGAGACAGGACCGGACACAAGGCCTAGGAGGCATAGATTGGAGTGCACAGAATGGGATGGGCGTTAGAGGGCTTCCAAGGGTCAAGGAATGAATGTAAGTAAGGAAATCATTTCTAGGCCATTAGAGAGATGAAACAGTTATAGTGGGCTTGGGTAGAGCCTGAGTGTCCAAAAGACCTGGAAGGCCACTGGGGGATCTCGGGGTCTAAGCTGGGGAGAGAGGCGAAGGAACATTTGAAGTGAGATAGGGTAGGCAGGCATGTCTTCCCACAATCCTCCTTCACTGATTCCATCTTCCTGCTTTTGTCCCTCCTTCCATCTCTCTTTCCTTTCTATTTTCTCTCCTCTCTCCCCCTTCCTTCCATCCCTTCCTCTGCCCAGATGTCTTTTGCCCCCCCCCCCCCCAATCTTCTCTCTTCCCTTCTTTCTTCCCAGTCTGGTTCTGAGAAGCTGGCAAGGTAAGGAAGGGCTTGCTCTCAGAGCCGTGTTGTGAGTGACCCGCTTGTGTGTTTGCGGTTTACCTACCTGTAGAAAATTTATACCCCGAATCTCCCCAGTGCTGCCGGCAAATGGTTTTAAATTCAGCTCCACAAATATTGACTGTGTTCAGGCTAACTGAGTGTACCTTGTTTTGAGAGGTGTTAGAGAGATGCACATGGGAAAAACCAATCCTTGGAGGAGCCAGTGGGAGGCCCCCCGCCCCCCAACCCCCACTCCTGGCCCATGTTGGTATGAGACACATTTACCGTCTTCCTGGAAGATGCTGAAGGACTCTCTGTCTTCCCTGTACTCTGGGTCCATTTCTCACTCCAACAAAGTGCAGAAAGGGGCACTGTGCCAATTTTGGAAGACCATAACAGGACAGTACATTGTGGGCAGAATCCACAGGCATGAGACAGAGCTCAGCCTGTTGGAGCTGGAGGAGCTGGGTACACACCTTGTCTGTTGGCTGCTCGCGAAAGGCGCCACCTGGAGCTCTGGATTTCTGCATCTATTTCATTCTTTTTTAAAATCAATTTAACAAGGGCCATGGCAGATGCGGGACTTTCTACTCCATCAGCTGCAACCCCCCCCCTCCCCGCCCCGAGGTCATGCTAGGCTTTCGAGCCTGCAAGTGCATTTTTGTTTTCGGAAAGTGATCAAGGCAGGTCCCAGCACAGAATTGAGCTCAGTACCACCCTCCCCTGGGTACCCACCTAGGCCAAAAGGGAGTCCCAAGAAATGAGAGAAACAAGGTTTGAAGAGCGGGCCGCATCAGTGAGCAGGAAGGCAGCTCCCCACACATGTTCCACTGTGGTTCATAGGGGGACCACACTTCCTGACTTGGTGTGATGCCGGGCAGCCTTGTGACAGGTCCTGGCCAATAAACGAAGCTCAGAAACCCCACGAACCCCTCGAGGGCTAAGACGACTTAGTTATTTGGTGAGACATTCCCTCTTCTCAAGCCTTGCAAAGGGCGGGCACCATTCTAGAACATCTTTCAGCCTGTGAGTTGCAACCCCTTTTGGGGGTCGCTTCGGGATACCGGAAGACACAGATATTTACATTGTGATTTATACCGGTAGCAAAATTATAATTACGAAGTTCCCACAAAAATAATTTTATGGTTGGGTGGGTCACCACAACATGAGGAGCTGTAGTTAAGGGCTGAAGCCTTAGGAAGGCTGAGGATCACTGCTCTGGAAGCGCTGTTTTACCTCCTCTGGGAAACATATCCAAGGCACAACCCCTCTGCCCATTCTCAGTAGATACGTGACAGCTGTGGGTGTAGCCCAGTTGCTTTAAGCCATCGAGAGCAGGGATTCTCTGCCATTGCCACCTAATTCTGCCTGTCTTAAAATGTACACTGGGAAAACAAGGTGGATTTATTTTAGTTTGCTGGACCAGAGACTGAGCCCAGGACCTCATGCATGTTAGCCAAGGGCTCTCCTGAGCTACCCCCCAGCTCCCAAAGCCTGGCTTTAGGAGCAGTCATCTCACTTTGGGTCAGCACTGAAAAGATACAATCTTCTTTTTTCCTCCATATCTCATCAGTCAGTTGTTCTTTTTCTTGTCACTATCAGTAAGGTAGCACAGGCAAAGGCTTTGTTAGGCCAGGGACAGAAAGAACGTGGGGACTTCCTTCCAGTTGGTGTGTTTACAGATTGACATGGGAATAAGAATTAGAACTTCTCCTCTGATTGCCAGTGTGCTGTGGACAACAGGGTCATAGCCTGTTGTCATTGGCCATAACCGTCCACTTGAGCGGGTCCCACCTTAACTTTCTAGTCTAAGAGACAAATACCTCGCCATTCTGACTTCCATCCACTGTGCGTCAGTTGTTGTACTGGGCATCAGAGTACAACTCTGAAGGATCAGAAGACAGCTTGATCCTTCAGGAGGGAGTTCTGTCTATAGGACAGAGTGGCTGGAGACGGGGTTGGATCTGGAGCTCACAGCACAGAGGAAAGAGAATCCCGGTGAGAAATCAGAGGACACTTCTTGGAAGAGGTGGCAAGTCACGGGCACAGCCCCTTCCCATTCTGTATGTCGGGCCAACCCAGATTTTGGGGATTTCGATGGCAAGAACGAACACCTGGCAAGGCTCACCAGGCTCACCAGCCTTCTCCAGCGCATGGTCCAACTCAAGCTTCCAAAACCCAAAAGGCATCACATTTCTCACGTCTTCCTTGGGTACGTGACTGGCTTATTATGAACGTTCAGGCTCGACAGTGTGGTTTTCTGTCCTGGGCAGAAAGATGATGGAATGAAAGGCTTGCAAATCCCTCTTCGCTGTGCTTTGGTGAAAGAAGATACTGGCACCCTGGTAATGAACAGCCCTGCAGGCGCTCTCGGGGATATGCCCCCCTCCCCGAAAGAAGCCCATCCTCCCACTAGGAGGAGATGCTATAGTGTCCACTCACATCATATGGGGGACTCCCTGGGGAGTGGCTTGTATTGGAGCATGTGTATCTCAGCCACCTTTAGCAAGCAACTCATTCATAAAGGGAGAAGCAAAATAATACCGATGACATAAATATCTCGCTGTAATTGGCTGTCTTTTGAATCACAGGCAGCTGCCGACTTTCTCTGCTCAGGGGGAAACTTCAGGAGAAGGCAAAGGAGGTGTCTGGATATATGTATCCAGAAGCATTTCTGGATATATGTATCAGAGAGCAAGTTGTGAGTCTGTCAAATCTGAGGGGAGGATACGGCCCATTACATTCAGATTCAACAAGAATTTACCAGTGCCTCTGCGAAGAGACGCATTCAGAGATACAATGTCTTATGGAATCGAGTTTTCTGTAAATTCATTTGATGGTAAAGCAGAAAGATCAGGCTTTACAATAACCCTGCTTTCCCAGCATAAAAGTGATCTCCTTATCATTGACCTGCATCCACCTTATTGATCCAAGGCCACCCAACTGCATGGAGCTGAATATTTAAAAACATTTTACACAGTGCAGAAAAGCAGCGCCATCTTTCTCTCTACCTGCCAAGGTTAAGCTGGCTTGGCTCTCCCCTCTGCCCCCCCCCCAGCACTTTGTGGGACTTTTAGGGGCATCTTTTCACCTATGCCCGACTGATTCTCGTGCACTTCGGATAAATTACAGAAAGCTGTACCCTTTGGTGAGACATTTTTAAAAAGCTACAAACACCCTTTGCCTCCAGGGGTGCGGGTGAGGGCATGTGTCAGAAAGGTGTAGCAGCTGTCGCCAGACCCTGGGATGCCCTGCAGTTTCCCTAACCTTGACTTTAAGTCCGCTCAATCTTCAATCTCTCTGCAAAAGCAGCCCTCAAGCTGAACTGTCCTTTGAAAGAAAAACGAAACTGCCCAGTTTTGATCATCGTGAGAAGGACAGCCGCTCTTAGGGGAGCGAGGGGGCAACTTCCCCTGCTAAATCGCCCAGGGATTTTTAAACGATCGTGTGCCACTAGGGTCCCTCGTTTGCCTCTGTCATCTAACCTGCTTCTCATCACACCGGAGAACGCGTGGCAGCCCTACGGCATCTTATTCATGTTCTGCCCCCCACCCCCGCCCTCCCGGTTGTGTCATGGAAACGTTCACGCAACCTCAAGACAGCGGCCCAGCTCCGCCCAGGGACTGAGGGCTTTTGGGACCCTGCGGGAGCGTGCTGCGCACTCCGGACTCCCCGGGAAACAGCTGGACGCGACCACGTCTCGAGTAGGGGCGGGGGGAGGCGACGCTCCGCCCCGGCGCGGCCCCGCCCTCCCCGCTCGCCGGCGCCCTCCCCTCGCCGGGGGCTGCGAGTTGCGTTTGGTAAAACCCAACCCTGGAATATATAGATCACTGGAGCGCAATGAAGTAGCTTTTGGCGAGGGAGGGAGGGAGGGGGGCCTGGACAGTCACAGAGGCCGGTGCACGGCGGCGGCGGCACCTTCCTTCTCGCATCCCGGTCGCCTAGCCCGCGAGGAGGCAGCGGCGGCCGCAGACGCCAGTAGAGGAGGCGGCGGAGCATCGAGCAGAGGCGAGGCGGACCGGCAAGGAGCGCGCGGCCAGGGCCACGCATCCCCACACTTGCACACCAACTCCCGCGCCTTACACCCCGAGACCGGAGTCGGGGACTCGGAGAGCCTCGGTGAAGCTCGCGGGAGCCAGCTCCGGAGCCCAGCCTGCTCCGTTCTGAGCCTTCCGGGCGCTGGTTCCCCCGCGGCGGGGTCCCCCGCTTCTGCGCTCCGGACGAGCCTCCCGGACAGCCGGGTCCCCGCGGCCAGGACAAAGCCATGAAGCCGGCGCTGCTGGAAGTGATGAGGATGAACAGAATTTGCCGGATGGTGCTGGCCACTTGCTTGGGATCCTTTATCTTGGTCATCTTCTATTTCCAAAGTATGTTGCACCCAGGTAGGGGGCGCGTTAGCGTGGTTTTGTTGGATATTTTCTTTTCTCTCGCTCTGCTTTCTGCTGCTTCCAACCTCACCTCTTCCCTTCGGCCTCTTCGGGGCTCTTTACTGCCGGGATCCGCGGGTCACGGAGTTGGGATGGGAAGAGAAGGTGCCCTTCCTCTTCCTCCCAGCTCCAGTCTAGAGGTTGAGACCGCGAGGAGAAACAGTGGCGTGTGTTGCCTCCTCCTTCTTTTTTATTTTTTCGTTTCTCTTCTCTTCTTTTCTTTTTTTTCTTTGTATCTTGTCTATTGGCTAAGTGGCAGAGAAAGGTAGAAAGCTGCCCGGGTCGAAGGTTGATGGGAAGACTACAAAACTCGGTCCGGGTTGTTGGTGAGGGCTGAGATGAAGCAGGCGCTGGCAGCCGGCTGCTCCGCGCCAGGCAGCACTGTCTCTTCCTGGTTGGGGACCCCGGGCGAGTGGTGCACGCCCCGGCAGGCGAGGTAGTGAGTCTCTGCAGCTGCCTGGGAAGCCCCAAACCGAGCTACCACGTGTTTTAAGCTCAACTGCAAAGCAGGTGTGGGGACAGGGTGGATAGGTCCCCGCCTGCTCTTCTCTCCATCGGGTGGGATATTTTGCGAGAACACTCCAGGGTCTAGCTCGGCGGTAACCTTGCAGCTGTTGCTCAGGGGCCTGTTCTACCATCTCCGGGCCCCAGACACCCCCCCCACCCCCCAGCTAGGGACTCCAGAGCTTTTGGGCCACGCTTTGACCAGCAAAGCTCTCAGAGATACTTGGTACAGTTTCTGGGCTCATCTCTTCTTCGTGGGTTCTGAGCGTTTAGAGACTTCTGCAGCACAGGAACGAATGAATCCTTCCTCATGTTCTTTCTTACTTAGGCTAAATACCAAGTCTCCTATCAGGATAGGCAGGGCCTAGACACCCCTCATCCCGGGGGTCCAGAAGGAAAGTTTGGGGCTAGAGAAGAGGGGGGCGCCCTCTCTGTGCTGCACGGTTTAGAAACCCAACAGGTCGGACTTTCTGAGACGGTTCTGTATGTTGCCACCCAGCCTTAGACTCGGGAAGCCTGTTCCCCATTTCTTCCGGATCAGCAGACTAGTGCTGGCCCACCTTGGCATCGAAGTCCTTTTTTTTTTTTTTTTTAAATGCCTCAGAGTTGCTACAATAATCATTTACTTTCCTAATTGCAGGGAAGAGGGGGGCGGTGGAAACACGTTTCTTAACAAGGAAATAAGGTTGGTTTTTGCCTCCCGCCTCCTCTATGCGTATAGCTAACACTTTCGGTAGACTCAGCCGAGAATTCATCACGCCTGTTTCTTGGTGGATGGCAGAGCCATAAAGCTGTTCCTTGCATCAAACAGGCAGGGATTCCTTGACAGCACAGGGACAGATAGGCCTCTCTTCCTTTTGGGGCTCACAACAGTTGCTAAGGAGGCCTGGCTGCCAAGAATATGGTCTTGTGCTACCACACAGAACCCCGGGACACCCCAGCTAGTCCTGGTAAAAGATGGCTTTTGTTTGCAGCTCGTATTTTTAGTTTAATGTCAGCAAACTCCTTACTCAAACCTGTGGTTGTGAAACTTCTGAGAGAATTTAAAAATGGACTTTGCTGGCATCCTGGGTTGCAAGAGGGTGGGGACCAGACAGACGGGCATCTCAGGAGTGCCAAACTCCAGGGGCCACCCAGGACCAAGCCAGAGGGCTAGAGGACAGGCTGGTATGCAGATATAATGAAGCTCATGTTGTTTAAACAAAGGGCCCAATGACTGGGTCTAGACTTCCGAGCTGTGTTCAGGCTTCTTCAAGTTTGGCTGGGATGGTGCATGCCCGGTAATTCTGAGCAGAAATGCGTAGACCCGAGTGTGCTGCAGGGATGTACCTGAACCTCTCTGCGTCTAATTGTCCATCAGAATTCCCTTCGCATGGGTCCTGTGGAGAGCTAGGACATAAGTTTTACTCCAGACACGGGGGCGGGGGGGGGGGAAGGGGGAGAAACTCACAACCTGTAACCAGCGCCTTGCGTTTCCAGTTCTCATCAGAATTTATTAATTTATTAATTGACTTGGAAGAGGCTGTTGGGTTTTTTTTCAGTGAAGCCTTGTCCAAGCTTGTGGGTCACTGAATATTCGTCTTTGATCCTGCCTGGGCTTCTTCCTTTTCTGGTCTCCTTTCTTTTCACTAAATGACATTTGTTTATAATTCATATCACGAGGAGCCTGCTTTTTCTGAGTCCTCTTTTGGTGCCGGGCAAATGATACTTTGAAAACATCGAACTGGATAGGAACCTGCAGACGTTTGATTGAAGGATCTCACTTGCAATTATACACGGTGCCGCAGACCCCCCTGCCAGTACTATTATACGGGGCATAAAAGTATAATTTGGAAACAGTTATTATTTTGTATCTCTTGTTTTTTTCATTTTGTTAACATCTACTGGTGATAGTTGAGACCAAATCGTGTTTTTTTTCCTGCTTTGAATTTTTTTAAAAAGATTTAAAGAGATTTGTTTTAAATTACCCACTCCCTTCCGTGTGTGTGTGTGTGTGTGTGTGTGTGTGTGTGTGTGTGTGTGTGTGTGTAGTGCCCATAGAGGTCAGAAGAGTGTGTTGGATCCTCTGGAACTGGAGTTACAGATGGTTGTGAGCCACCTCAATGTTGGTAACGGGAATTGAACAACACTTGGGGGGCAGAGGCAGGTGGGTTTCTGAGTTTGAGACCAGCCTGGTCTATAGACTGAGTTCTAGAACAGCCAGGGACTATACAGAGAAACCCTGTCTCGAAACGCTCCCTAACCCCTCAAAAAAGAAAAAAAGAAAAACAAAAAACAAACAAACAAACAAACAAACAAACAAAAGAAACAAAGCCCAAACAAAACTGCCCGGCTGTCAGACTGGCAAATGCCCCCCGCCGTCCTAGTCTGAAGCCCACTGTCTTTTGTATTTTTCTAGTTCATAAACTTGGGTAATTGTGAACTTGAGTAATTGGCCATCAGATAATTGGCCGTCGGTTACACCGCTGAGAGGTTAGTAGGAGTGGGCTCCTGTCAGTTAGGCAATTTTCTTTTGAGAAGCCTCAACTTCTGACTTAATAGTCTGCATGAAGTGCATTTATTTATTTATTTGTTTTATTTATTTATATGTTTTCAGTCAGGAACAGGGTTTTAGGCTTCTCCCTAGTCTGGGTGTTTTATTCAGGGCCTGGCAAATAGAAGGCTTTCCATAAAAGATTTGCTGGCTGAATAGATGAAGTAACTGACCCTCGTCTCAAGCTCCCGGAAGGCGGTAGTGGCTTCAGGGCTTGTCAACGGCACTTAGTTTCTACCCCCAGCTCTGCTGGAGGGTACACCTGGGCATTTTCAGACTTCTGGTTCTCTGATCACCGGGCCCAGTTTAAACTCGTTTAGGGCAGGGCTGGCTGAGCTGCTCGAGAGGCCCCTGAAGACCCTTCTCTGTGTCCTGGATGCCGGCCGGGGAAGGGTGGTCTCAATTAGCCACTGACTTACAGAAATCCATGCTCATGGTGGACACCTCTATAGGTGTGGACTACTGAGTTGGAGATCAGAATTAATATAGCCCGTGGAAGTCTACCCTCTTCCACCATAATGTCTCCCGTACCTGCCCGAGACAGCAGGGCTCTCCTTTGATGGAGCCCTGTCAGGTCTTGCAAAGCTGAGAGCCCCGGGCTGTCTCCCTCTGTGTTTCTTGCTAGGATTGTGGTTTTTATTTAAATGCTGCTGTTTCTGGAGAAGCCTGCCAGGGAGAGAGCCTCTGTCTCATTTTCTTCTTCTTCTGTAGTGTATTTACTTTCCCTGTCACCGAAGAGTACAATCTTTAAGGACGCCATGGGGTCAGCCTGAGCGTAGACTGCGTCTGGAAGCACGACTTTAATCTCTGATCTGTACATTTGAGATACATGGAGGGAGAGCACATCTCCACAAGTCAACACCCTGAGGCACCTGGATTTTTTTCTCTCTATAGCATAGAATGTATACATAGGCTGAACCTCCCTTACCAGAGAGTATGAAACCCAAGAGGTGCTAACATTTGCAAGTTTTTGAGAGCCAACATGGCAACACAAGTGGAAAATTCCACACCTGGCTTCACATGACAGGTCACATAAGTCACAACAAGGGTGACTGAAGATGTGTGGGGTCACCTCGGGCTGTGGGTTTAAGGGCTCTGTGGCACACAGATGAATGGCTTGGTTAGTCTTGGGTCCAGTCCCCAAGATACCTCATGCGTAGATCGCCCAGAATTCAAAAACTGTCTGAAATTCAACAAGCTTCTGGTCCCAGTCATTTTGGATAAGGGGAATGTAACACACACACACACACACACACACACACACACACACCACACAATTAAGTTTAGATCCCATCATTTATTTTATATCTCATTCAGAAAATCTGTTTAATACAAATATACCATTCTGGTGAGTCATTACTGAAGTATGAGACAGAAGCTTAGCCACAGCCTTTTAAGTTCATAGACCGTCATGTGTGTCTGTCCTTCCCTACCCCGTGCAAAGACTTGGCTCACTATCATTTATCTCTGCTTTTACACATGGCTAATGTTACATTAGGGAATCTTCTTGCTTATACACGGAGGAGGCTTGGAATTGTGCCAATACTCAGGGCCGCTCTTGTCTTATCTGTTCAAACTTCCTTTGAAAAGTTGCCAGGTTGGTCTCAACACCGGGGCCCTTAGGTCTCTGAAAACAACGTTTAATAATGGACCGGTGAGACCTTCTGAGCCCGGGCTCTTCCTCCCCCTCCGTAGCCCTCGCAGGGCTTCAGAGCCGTCCCCAGAAGAGGCTGTTTCCTTCCCTGGTGAGCCTGGTGGATTCCAGCCAGGGTCTTCACTTCCTTGTCCCTTGAAATGCCAGGGTGAACCAAGAGCCACAGCAAGGCTGGCGAGGGACTTTTTGAGAGTAGGGGTGATGGATAAGGAATTCCACCCTCCCCCAGGGGCAAGTGCTGTCTGTATTTGTCTGGCTCAAAATCGCTGTGCTTATGAGGGGCTCCATCCATCCAGTTATGTAAAAACAGGAAATCAAAGGCTCCCAGCACAGGTACCCACCCCTTCCCTCCTTAGCCGCAGACAGACCTCTTTACTCTGGGGGTCATGGGACACATGTCCTGGCCTCTTCTGAGGGAAGACTCAGAGAAAGAAACAGAAGTCCCCTACAGACTTACTTAATTTTTATTTATTTTTTCTTCTCCTGAATCATGGGGCCCCATCTGATCTGTCAATTAAAATATCCTGGAATTTATAATTTATACTTTTTGGCGGGGGTCGGGGGGAGTCAAGTGCGATCGAGTAACATTTACAAGTGCAATTGGCGTGTGCTGTCTCTGACAGGCACGGTTCCGCGTTCAGGACTCCACACATGTGGGACCACAGGGAACCCGTAGCAGGGCAGACCTCAAGCTGGTGGAGATGCAAATACCATGTGTAGTATGTCAGAGGGAAAGAAGAAAAACAGAGCGTGGAAGACAATACAGCCATGTGGAAGGCAAAGCTAATTAGGGAATGCCGTTGGCCCGATGACCGTGAACCAGAGAGACTCGCCGCACGAAGTAGCCAGCTAGGCGTCGTCCATCTGATTCGGTATACTCCACTTAGGGAGCAGACCAAAGCCAATCTTGTTCTGTGTGGGAACATGGCAGGCAGGGAGCACAAGGTACCCAGAGGGAGAGAGGGAGGGAGGGAGGCAGCTGAAGACCACAGTGTGTGTGTGTGTGTGTGTGTGTGTGTGTGTGTGTATGTGTGTGTTTGTGTGTGTGTGTGTACTCGCGCGTGTTGTGCAGTGACTTGGCCTTGACTGTGGGAGGGAGGGGCAGTCTGAGCAGGCACTGGGGAAGGGAGAGTGGTCAAATGAAGCAGGGCTGGCGGTAAGGCCTCAGGATAACATTATCTTGAGACAGGTCCAGGGCACTTCATTAATGCACTTCATTAGGGTGCTCAGCATGTCAATGCCCCCCCCCCATCATCTCCATGTTTCAGTTTTTGAAGAACATATGAGGGCTCGATCTGTAGAGCAAAACGCCCACACACTGCTTAAGGGCAATGGATATAAATGTAATCTGAATGAACTAATGATTTGGGAGTGGAGACCTGGGTCTGAGGCTGGGAACCGCAGTCCCTCCCCTGTGAATTTCTGTGCTTTATGACACTTGGGTTTCTCCTCCCCCCCCGCCCCCACATTTTATTTTAGTACAGATGACATTTGACTGTGTAGCAACAGATGACATCTTGGCATTGTGCTGACCTTTAATGAGGAGCCCTTTCCATTCTTAAGAGGACATAAAATAGCGGTGTGCCTCCTCAGCTGATACCCTCTGAGCCCCTTTAGAAATCCCGAAAGGACTCTTTCGTAAACCACAGCGCGCTCTGTGACCTCAATAAGGGGATGGGCAGAGGCACTTCTGGTGGGCTCCGGCTCCGGCTGGGGGGGCGGAGATCCTGGGTTGGCCTGACCACTGGCCCCTTCACACCCACACAGCTTGCTGCCTCCCTGGCCCCCTCTGTTTACCCTTTGTTTTCAGAGCCCCTGGACTTGATGCTCTCTGTGTCTGCATGCTCACATGTTCAGGTGCACATATATGTGCAGGTTCATGTGTGTGCGGGTACATGGGCAGATCAGAGGTAACCCTCTAGAGTCAGCTGTCATCCTCCGGCATAGTCGTTCTTTTATGTTGGGGGGTGAGGGGCAGGGTCTCTCACTGACCTGGAACTTGCTGAGTAGACTGGGCTGGTTGGCCAGTGAGCCTGTCTTTGCTTTCCAAGGCTGGGATTTCAAAGGTAGCGCCGCATCCAGTTTTGTTTTATTTTGTCTCTTTACCTGCCTTCTAAGGATTGTGCTCAGGTCTTGCTGCAAAGGATCTTTTGAAAATTCTTATAACTATTACTGATGAGGTTGGTTAAGAGCCAGAATGGGAAGGGAAGGGGAATAATTTATTTAACTTGGAGCTTGAAGTTCAAATGGTTATAGACAAATTTCCTGGGAAGAGCATGGCCGAGAGCTCCGGACCATTCTCCAAAGGGCCATTCCTCCAGCCCTTTGAGAAAAGTATTGCGGTTATGACTTGACTTGTCGTGCCTTGGTCTTCTGACTTGTCAGGGCAAAGATCTTGTCAAGGAAACATTTAGAGTAGGTCGGTGAGTCTCAGATGGCTTTCTCTTCTAAACCATCTCTGCCAATCACATAGCTTAGAACAAGAGGGACCAGCGGGCTGGGTAAGCAGGGACAAACAGATGCTAGTGTTGTCTCTTCTGTAATCTTCCAAATCTCTCTGCTCTTGTTTTATTACAGCCCAAGGTAGACAGTAGTAAGTGGCCTAGATAATTTAAGGAGAAAGGTATTTACTGAAGGGAATTAGGTGTATTTAAAGTTGTTGAATAGCCAGAGGCACAGAATATCTGGAATAACTTCCAGCCAGCAGAAGTAGTGTATGTGTAATAACTTATAAACTGGTGCACATTGGCGTGACTATTTCACAGGGGTAGTAATCTCAGGCTGGATATGGAACCACTTACCGAGGGCAAGACCAAACCAGTGACAAGTTGGGAATCGACTCTAGGATGCGATTGCAAACCTCCTGTTGCCCCAGTGATGTCTTGCCAGGAGCTAAGCCCGTCACAGGCAGGCGCGTGGCTCCTGTGTGTTCTGGTGGATCTCACGTTTTTTTTTTTTTTTTTTTTTTTTTTTAGGAGTTCTCT
>BDUI01000009.1:1988458-2038152 GCA_002335545.1 Apodemus speciosus
CCCCACCCCCGCACACTTTAAATCCTAGCACTCAGGAGGCAGAGGCGGGCAGATCTCTGAGTCTGAGGCCAGCCTCAAACCAGTTTCAGGACAGAACCAGTTTTAGGACAGCCAGGGCTACGCAGAGAAGCCCTGTCTCCGAAAACCAACAAGCAAACAAACACTCCCAGTCAACCAACTAACAAAAGCAACAACAACAACAACAACAAAAAACCCAAAACCAAA
Organism: Apodemus speciosus; assembly: GCA_002335545.1. Classification (NCBI taxonomy): domain Eukaryota; kingdom Metazoa; phylum Chordata; class Mammalia; order Rodentia; family Muridae; genus Apodemus; species Apodemus speciosus. The sequence continues at coordinate 1,988,684 of BDUI01000009.1, forward strand.
CCAAAAACGGAGCAAAAAAAAAAAAAAAAAAAAAAGTTAAAGACCAAAAGAAAAGACAAGATAAAAGCACCAAGTACTAGCGACTTCGTTTTAATTTCATGTTGAAACTTGAACTTAAGGAGTAGAAAATGAGCTAGACCTTACCCTTTGATGAAGATGGATTTCTCCCCAGAGCTGACATTTATGAAAGCCAGCGTGGCATAGTTGAGGGCGTCTGGCGGGTTTGTAAGAGACGGCGTATAGCTCTCTGAAGCCTGGAGTCTTGAAGCATTTCCAGAACTCCAGAGTGAGTCTGGAAAGCAATACAAAGTTGACCATCCTTCAAAGAGAACAGCACGGGTTGCTTTGGGACTCTCTTGTCATTGTGTGATTGGTTCGTTGGTTTCTCCAGCTTCTCCAGCCTCTCCAGCTTCTCCAGCTTCTCCAGCTTCTCCAGCTTCTCCAGCCTCTCCAGTTCCAGCTCTGGTATGGGCTGGATCTCCTGGAAGGTCTCTATCTTCTATCTGTTTTAGCCTGGAGCCCTGGGGAATCAAAGCTGTTAATCATTTACCCAATTATCTAGCAACTATTTGTGAAGCCCTGGGGCAAGGTGGAGGCTTCCCCCAGCAGGCTCTCACTTGTGGAATAAACACCCTGCTGACTTGCCTCCTCCCCCACTTCTTTGACTGGGTTGGAGAATCTAATTGTCTGCCTAATGTTGTGGCCCCCCCCACCCCCCCAGCTCCAGTTTTCCTGAGAGTGACTTGGGACTTAAGAGCTCTATTCCTGGACTGTGTCCTTAGCCTGTGAGGGTTTTTTGTTTGTTTGTTTGTTTGTTTTTTTTTTTTGTTTTTGTCTTTTGTTTGTTTCGTTTTGTTTTTAAGAAACTAAAGTTGACTTAGTTCACTCTCTTTCCAATTCTTCACAGGGATGCCCCGCTTGCGGCCCATCTGGTCACGTGTTGCTGTGTTGCCCGTGGCAGCTTTGTATGTGATGAGATTGTGGGGTCCTCGGGTGTGACCTTTGTAGGTGACATGGTTGCTCTTTGCAATTGTCCTGGTAAATGTTGGATGTCCCTGCTTAGTGCTTCTCTTGCCCTTCGGAGGAAGGCCACCGAGCTCATCTTTGTCACAGTCCTCTACAATTTTCATCCCTGGTTTGCTAATAAACGTCTATCAGCTACAATGTATCTATCTCTAGAACTGCCTCAGGACCTTTGCACTGCCTCTTCCCCCGAACCCAGAATGCTTTTCTTCCCAACAACTTCTGATATTCTAGCCAGGCTCAGCTCACTCATTTCCTCTTCAGAGACCCAGCTGGTTGGTTAGCTAGTCACCTTGTGATTTTTTTGTTCTCAAGACTGATCATTCTGGGATTTTGCTGCCACCCCCCCCCCCACACACACACTGGTCCCTTGTAATTACACACTTAATCTGTAATGATGTTTCTCTTTTAACTGGAGTGGAAGATGGCAGGGACGGTAGCCTGAGTTCTAGAGTTGAGTTTTGCTCCTCCTGCCCTTCGTGGTTTGGGAACTTAGCTTAAGTCTACTCTAGAGTCAGATCCTCCTGCCTCTGCCTCTGCCTCTGCCTCTGCCTCCCGAGTGCTGTGTATAAAGGTGGGTGTCACCTTGCTCAACATGCCTCCAGCACCCAGACCCTTTGAGGCAGGTTCTCTGTATAGCCCAGGCTAGCCTTGAACTTGCGAACTTTCTGCCTCAGCCTCCCGAGTTCTGGGATCTATAGCAGTGTTTCACTGGGATGTTGGGTTTCCTTTTTTTTTTTTTTTATCACACTTTCTGCTTCTGACCTGTGCTCCGGAGCCAGGGATAACCGAGACACCACAGAGAGAGCTCAGTCCACTGAGGCAAGATCCTGAATGGAACTGGAAGATTCTGGGCTGAAATCGTGCGCACACTTACCCATGATTCTGTGTCTTGCTCCCAGCCTTGTCAGATATTCCTTCCTCCCCCAAAGTGAGATGATAAAGTCAACCAATCAAGGGAAGGGGTGGGTCTCAACGTGCTTTGAGAGCAGCCGGAAGCACTTCAGCCAGTCACTGGAGGAGGAAACTCAGACCTGCAGTTCCTGAGCAGTACTGCAGGAGCCAGTGCCTCTCGATGTGACGATGTGACGATGTGACGGGTCCTTATCGCTGGATGTGGAGGAGAAAGCGTCCTCTGGAGCCGTGAACTTGGGCTGTATAATGAGCCCTTAATGAGACACATATGCTTTCTTTGGGTTTTTGCTTCCAGACAGGAGATCGTTGTCCTGCTTTCTGCCTCTTGTGTGCTAGGGTGGTTACAGGGCTGGACCACAAGGCCTGACAGAAAGGTGTTGTCAGGGTGCACCTGTCATTTCATCCACACAGAGATGCCAAGGGCCGGGTGCTGTGGACACATAGGTGAGCCACACAGACATGTTGACTTGAAATAGCTTTGAATGGGGGGGGGGGGCTGCGTGAGTGGAGATGACAGGAGCAAGCCAGATGCTTCAGACAGGACAACACTTGATAGAGTTAAGAGGCTGAGAAGTTGGAAGTGATAAGGAAGGCGTTATCTAATTATGTGGGAGGTGTGCTAGGAAGAATGGAGGTAGAGGAGAAGATGGAGGCTTGTGGCTCTGAGTCACCCCTCCTGGTAGGACACAGGATGTCTGTTGCAGGTCTGTGGAAGACAGGGCCGTGTCTCAGTCTGTGCTGTGCTGCTGTCATAGGCTAGATTATTTGTTGCGAGCAGTTTATCTGTGGGTGGTTCTGGTGTCTGGGCAGGCCAAAGCAGCCCACATTGCTAGACTAGGCCTCATGACTGCATTGTGGTTGGAGGGCAGAGACTGAGGCATGAAGACCTTGCAGGGGTGGACTGAGATTGACACATACAAAGTCTGGCTTCAAGCCTTGCATTCCGTTGTCAGTCTGTTTCGGGGGTGGGGGTGGGGGACCCTGGTGACCTAAACACTTCCTGGGAAGCCCTTCCTACCAACACTGGTGTGGGGATGAAGCTTCCAATACGCGGTGCTTGTTTTGGGGTGACACACTGAGCTCACAATAAATCCTGCCTGAATCTTTGCATGAGTTAGGGAGCCTCTCACCAAGGCATCCTGTGTACAGCAGGGGCTCACAGTCCTATGTTGCCTGTGGCCACTAGGATTCCAACTCCGGCCTGGGTGACAGACTATGACTGATTTCTCTAAGCATCTGAGGGTCACCTCTGAAGAGAGGCCATGGAGAAGGCCTTGCACAGAGTCAAGAGATGACACTTAGTAGCCAGTTGGCCCCTGTGACCAGCCACTTTCCCCAAGCCATCATGCTTGTTTGTTTGTTTTTGTTTTTTCTTGTCACTTATTTTCTTGGAATGGCTCAGTGATGGTGTCTCAGAAGGATAGACAGGGTCTCCACTCCTGAGCATGTGACAGAGAGTGGAAGAAGTTTCCTGAGGGGAAGGTTTTTTTTGTTTGTTTGTTTGATTTTTTATTTTATTTTATTATTTATTTATTTATTTATTTATTTATTTATTTATTTATTATTTAGTGGCACAGGGTGTTAAAATAGAATCTATTTTAACTGTAAGTCAGTGTGGCGGTTTGAATATGTTTGGCCCAGGGAGTGGTACTATGTAGAGGTGTGGCCTTGTTGGGGGAAGTGTGTCAGAGTGGGCGTGAGCTTTAAGACTCTTGTCCTAGCTTCCTGGAAGCCAGTCTTTTTCTATTTGCCTTTGGATCAAGATGTAGACCTCTCAGCTCCTCCTGCACCATGCCTGCATGGACGCTGCCCTGCTCCTGCCGTGTTGATAATGGACCAAAGCTCTGACCCTGTAAGCCAGCCCCAATAAAATATTGTTCTTATAAGAGTTACCTCGGTCATGGTGTCTGTTCACAGCAGTAAAACCCTAATTAAGAAAGTCAGAATCTCCTTTTAGAGTTAACTTTCCCAGATCCTTCAGTTCTGATCTCTGCTCAAAGCTTTTAAAGTTAACTTCCCAAATCCCTTCCTCCAGTTCTCTGCTCAAAGCTGGTACCGAAGGAGAGCCCTGCTTCTCAGAACAGTCTCCCAAGAAGCCTGCTGAGTCTGCGAGACCTCACTACTGAGGAGGGAGAAGTGCTGCCGGGCCACTGAGAGGGACCCCAGGTTCATTGGAGAAAAAAAAATCTGTACAATTTGGGGTAGATTTTAAAAAAATAATTAAAATTCTGATCTGGCATAGTGGCCCATGTCGATGTAATCCTAGCACATGGGATATAAAGGGAGGAAGATCATAGCTCAAGATCACCCTTAGCTAAGCGGAAAGGTTGCGGCTAGCCTGGGCTACATAAAACTCTATCTCGTACCCCCACTTGAATTAAAATTCAAATTTCTTTCTTTCTTTCTTTCTTTCTTTCTTTCTTTCTTTCTTTCTTTCTTTCTTTCTTTCTTTGTTTTTTTTTTTTTGTTTGTTTGTTTTGTTTTTTTTCAAGACAGAGTTTCTCTGTGTAGCCCTGGCTGTCCTGGAACTCACTCTGTAGACCAGGCTGGCTTCGAACTCAGAAATACTCCTGCCTCTGCCTCCCAAGGGCTGGGATTAAAGGCGTGCACCACCACTGCCCGGCTAAAATTCAAATTTCTTACAAGAAAGACAAATAACCTTAAGTTTACATTTTAAATTATCGAGTCTAAGGTATGGTAGGGTTAAGCAGTCACATGGGCAGACCTGAGGGACTTCCTTATCCATAAAATAGCCGTGTGATAATAATTCTCATCTCGCCCTCTCCATGGAATCTCTGGTCTCTGCCAGTCTCCTTTTTATTCCTATGGGTTTGTTTGCATGAGACACTGTCACCTGTGGAATCACACAGTAGTTCTTTCTTTCTTTCTGTCTGTCTGTCTGTCTGTCTGTCTGTCTATCTATCTATCTATATCTATCTGAAGTTCTCTTCTACACACACACACACACACACACACACACACACACACACACATTTATTTATTTATGAGACAAGATCTCACCACGTTACTTTGGGTGGCTTGGAATAGTCTGTGTAGACCAGGCTAGACTCAAACTCTAAGAGATCTACGTGCCTTTGCCTCTCAAGTGTTGACATTAGAGGTGGGCACCCCCACGCCTGGCCAGGATTTCTTTCTGAAGGCTGAACCATCCTGTGTGTCTGTACCACATTTTATTTCTCCATTCCTTGGATTGCTTCCACATCTTAGCTGTTGGTGGTAATGTTGCTGTGAACCCAGTTGTGCACTATCTCTCTTCATTTGAGATAGGGTCTCATATAGCCCAGGCTGTCCTCAAACTTGCTCCGTAGCTGAGGATGACCTTGTGTTTCCAGTCCTCCTGCCTATATCCTGAGATTACTGATGCGTGTCACTATGACCTGCATATGTGCTGCTGGCGTCGAACCCAGGACTCCTTGTACTCCAGACAAGCGCTCTGCCGATTGACCTACTTCAGCCACACACGTCTCTTTGCAATTTTGCCGCACTTTCCTTAGATATGGATGGGCAAAGGGCGAATGTTGATAGATTGCTATATCACTCTACTTTTAATTTCCTGAAGCCCCACCCCCACCCCCGCCCCACGCTGGTTTCTGTAATGGCTGAACCATTTGACATCACTATCAGGGATTATTTCCTCGCTTCTTTTTCATTGTGTCCCAGTGGGTGAGAGAGGATATCCACCGTTGAACAATACTATTTTATTAGTTTATCCTTCATGTCATAATCAAGATATAAATTAGGATTAGTGAAAGTTAATAGCCACTGTTTATTGAGTGCTTACAAAGAATCCTAAGCCCCTGGCATAACTTGAGTAATTCTCAGCTCCAGGAGGGAGATTCCGTTTGTCTTCAAGTTGGATAAAGTGATTCTCAGACACTGCAAGACCCAGGGGCCTGTATCCAGCAGAGGCCTGTGTCTGCATTTGAACCGCCAGACTTGAGGGAGTTCCCTGTCTCCCTTCTCAGTGGACTTCAGTGTCTACAGGACACATCCTGAGCTTATCTATGTCAAGAAAAGTGTCTGTTAGCTGGGCCTCCTTCCTGAGTGGACCGTGCTGCGCTGGGGAGGTGACATTTAGAGTGGAGCTCCTGCTCAGTCATTACAGAAATGCCACCAAGATCCTTAGGTTTCTTCTTCCAGTGTCATCATGGCTGCCTTTAACTTTGAACTTTTTTTTCCCTCACTGGTTCGATTGAGAATTTGGTTTCTGCTATGAATACCCCCTGCCGTGTGTGTGTGTGTGTGTGTGTGTGTGTGTGTGTGTGTATGTGTGTGTGTGTGTTAAATTAATGCAATGCTTCTTAGCACTCAACACTCTTCTTAGTGGGGTTTTATGACGAGACATGCTGTAATCCCTACCAGAAATTAACGTGAAATAGCTACTCTTCTGTTCCCTTGATCATGGCACCTCCTCTTTCTTCATGAGGTCAGATCCCAATACCTCTCAGGCTCTGTAGACTGGATGATGGTCAGCTGCAGTTCTTCATACTGCTTCTAATGTTTGTGTGGGTCGTGGATTAACAAATGCTTCAGGTTACAGTATTTTAAGTCAGGAGACCAACTCCACCCTCACACCTGCTAATGCTATCAGTAAGTAACAGCGAGGCTGGGCTGTTCTATCAAACAGGACTGCACCTATGGGGGGGGGGGGCTCCCCGCCTGCAGATACAGTCTGTTAACGGTTTTTCTTATTTTCCTTCTATAAACAAAGTCTCTGTTAAAAGCCACCGTCATAGACTCATCCCCACAGCATATGCGTGTTTCTTTTTAAGCGAGACAAAGAAAACACTCCACGTTGCCTCCCGTTACAGAGTCCTGCTGTTTGTAGGGTGTTCTCTGGTGCTTTCTGATGATGGTGGGACAGGGGTGCTGGAAGAATTTTTCCATCTTGAAAGAGCCTCCCAGGGCTCTTGGGGACACGTTTGCCTCTGTGCTTCTGGTTGTGTGTAAGTTAATCTCCGTGTAACAGGGACACATGCCACCCGTACTGATGGTTTGGGGGTGAGAATACGTCCCTCACAGGGCCTCGTGGGTATGCGACAACTGCTCATCGCTTCAGACACTGTCACTTAAAGGACAGGCTGTTGTGAGCTTTTTTTTGGTAAAAGATTATGTTCTTGTTTTTACATTTATTTATTAGTATGTGTGCGGGCACATATGTGGTGGTCGAAGGACAGCTTTCAGGAGCTGCTTCTTCTCTTCCACCAGGTCAGTCCACAGGATCAAACTGGGTGGTTTGCTTCATGTTCACCTGCTGAGCTGTCCTGCTGGCATTTAAAGGCAAAGACGGTGTAGTGTGCGTGTGTGAGTGTGTGTGTGTGTGTGTGTGTGTGTGTGTGTGTACGTGCGAGCAGTTGTGGTTAATGGTTGTTAGCTTCTGGGGGGGCATTCAGGATCACCATGGTAACAGCCCCTCTGCCGGTGTCTATGCGGGTGTTTCGAGAAAGGTTTGATTGAGGAAGGGTCTACTGTGCGTGTGGATAAGTATCACTGCATGGGCGTGGGGCTCAGAATGAATAAAGAAGAGAAAGCGGTGTCCGCGCTCTCTGCTTCCTGACTGCGGATGCAATGTGACCTGTTGTCTTTCTCTTCCCTCTGTCCCTTCTACGAAATGGTGGCCTGTAACCCGCCCCTCCCCAAACCATGAGCCCCAACAAACCCCTCATTCCAAAAGTTGCTTTTGCCACATATTCGTTCCATAGCAACCCCTTCCCATATTAACAGATACAGACTGATGGAGCAGAGCGGAGGCCACGTGATCGAAGTCAGCCGCCCCTCTGTGAGCCACACACATGTGGGAGCCTGCTTGGCCCCACTCTGCCTTACCCAAGCGATCGGGGAACATCTTCCACATGGCCTGTCCCTCTGTCCTGCTATCCGCCACAGCAGCTGTCTGGCTCCACCGTCCGTCTCTGTGACAGTTGCCACTTCTGATGCCCTTCCCCCTTCATGATCGGTGGTGTGAGGCTCAGTTTGGAGATGTGACTTAGGGATAGAACGCTTACCCAGCACACGCACAAGGCTCTGGCTTTAAGAGCACTCCAGCCGAGAGCGTGGGGCTCTCCCTTCCCAAGCAGGCGGGTAGGATGGGCCGTGAGTAGCTCTTAAGCTGCCAGGGTGGGCTTCCCTTTACTCTGACTTTAGCAAGTCAGAAGAACAAAGGGCTGCGTGCCCTGGAACACTCAGGTCTTATGACCAGAATTGTCTCCCCTGGAGGTCACGTGAAGGCCGGGTCTTCAAAGATGCTTTTGTTGGAAGCGTCCCCTAAGGGGCTCTTTATGCTGCGTTTCTGCAGATTTCACTTCTGGGTGATCTGGCTTGTCCGGAAGGCTGCCTGGCTGGCTGTTTGTGTGAGCCTCAGTGATCTCTGAGATCCACTCCAGGCGACTGGGGAGTGAGTTCAGCTCTCCTCAGCTAGCTACGGGATAGCTAAGTTCCTTCTGGGGGTGGGGGTGGGGGTCACTCCCTGTTGTTCTTTTCAGACAATGGTAAGAGAGAGGGAACTTCATTTGGAATTTCTTAGGTCTCTCTGCCTCCCCTCTCTCCACCCCACGTGCACGCGTGCATGTATGTGTGTGTGTGTGTGTGTATGTGTGTGTGTGTGTGTGTGTGTTTACACATACATTTGAGGAGGCCAGAGGCTGATGTCCAGTGTTTTCTATTGCTTTTCACTTCATTTGTGAGGGGGCAGGGGTAGTCTTTCACTGAACCCAGAATTCATCAGTTGGCTAGATAGACTGGCCAGCAAGTTCCAGGGATCACCGCCACACCCCTAAATTGGAGTTACAGCTTTTATGTGGGTGCGAGGGATACCAGTCTGGGTTTTTATGCTCGAATGGAAGGCCTTTTACAGACGGAGCCAGAGCCTTGGCTTCATCTCGTTGCTCCTGTTCCCCTGTGACCCTTGCTCCCCCAGTCCCAACCTTCAGTGACTCATCGTTGCCTGTCAATTCCACCCGGGATCTCATTTAATTTAGGTCCCTGTGTGGGATATAATTTCCTCGTGGGTAGGGACAGTAGTTCTTGTCCTTCAATTCTTAGAGCTTTCAAAGAGGTGAGTGTGGGTGTGGTGGGGGTGGGGTGGGCGCCTGTTGGTTTTAAAGGAAGTGCATACTGTTCCATCCTTATGCTACTAGGGAAGCCGGCTGTGGTGTCAGCATTAGCAGAGACTGGGTCTGTATGGGCTTCGGGCAGAGTCAGCCAAGAAGACTACTGGTGCTCCAGGAGCTGTGGCAGCCCTTCTGTCACCTTCTTCTGCTCTCCATCCACATGAGTATAAAGGAATCAATTAGCTGATACCTGGAGCAGCCATTGGCTCTCAGGACCTAAACCATGTGAGAATGCTGGACTGTGGTGTGTTCTCTAATCTTGACTTCACTGAGAAGACACTAAGGGGAGACTTGGTGGGCCGTGGGGTGAAGATGTACCCCGTAACTGCAAAGCGATCCAGTCTGGTGTGTACCAGAGTGTTTTGAATATGAAGAAGTCGTAATTCTGTAAGTCACGTGGATGCAAAAGCCGCGCAGCGGGGAAACTCAGAGCTGGAGGAGTTCAGGCCAGGAGACCGAAGAAAGATGGCAGGAAGGGAGCCAATCAGAACCCAGGTCAGGGCGGGGTGGGGGGGGGCTGTGCTGCCTTCCCTTGCTCTACCCTTCCCCCCAGCATCCTCCTTGGACTCCTCTGCCACGTGGGAGCCTTCTCTGAGCGACAGGTGCCTTCAAGCGCGACAGGCCACCGAGGGCTCTGTGGGGAAGTGCTCAGTAATCATGGTCTTGGGGTGCTAAACAAGGGTCATCCAGCCATTCCCTGTTTGGCTGTGTGCTTCTAACCCTACACCCCACGTGACCCTTTGACTCCTTGTTTCTGTCTTCTGAGATATGCCTGTGTTTTGTTTTTCCCTTGGATTTGTCAGATCGGAGGCTCAGGTGTCACTTGCCCATGGTGGAGAAGCCTTCCTTTCGGTCTCCAGAGAACGCTGTTGTAAACCTTCTCCTGGTTTATTTACACGAGTACCCGGAAGCTTAGAGCCCAGCTCTTCCAGAATGTGTGAAATTGTCTCGTCGGGATGGAGGCACCTGCTAAGCGTTTGTTGGCCTTACATTTTTCTCCCTGGGAGGTGAGAGTTCAGATAGGTTATATGACCTGTAACCTACACAGAGGCCCAGACATAGTGATATGCAGCACAGACAATTTCAGATGTCTGGTTTTTGAGTCACATGAGCGATAAGGTTTGGGAGGGCGAAATAGCCAAGCAAGCTAGAAATGAAAGAGAAGACAGACGACGAACTTGTGAGTTCCATGTTTTGCCCCCTGCGCTGCCTGGTTTTATGTCAACTTGACTTGAGCTAGAGTCATCAGAGGAGGGATGCGCAAATGAAAAACAAACAAACAGACAAACAAACAAACAAACCGCCTTTGTAAGATCAGCTGTGGGCAACCCGTAGGGTGTTTTCTTAATTAGTGATCGATGGGGAAGGACCCAGCCCATTGTGGGTGGTGTGTCCCCTGGGCTGGTGGTCCTGGGTTCTATAAGATAATGGTCTGAGCAACCCAGTAAGCAGCAGCCCCCATGGCCTCTGCATCCCTCTGGGAGACTGGACATCCGAGCCTGCTAGGAGACAGCACCGTTGCCAAAGTGGGCGGCTACCGACACACCCTTGGGAGCTGCTCCTTGTGCAGTCTGGGCCCAAGCTGTGTTCTCCAGGCCCAAGAGAAAGGCCCCAGCTAGATCCCGCCTTAATCTACTCTGAGTCATGAGACCGAATGTGTTATAAGAAAGTAGTAACTGTTGGTAAGTGACACGGATGTGCCCACAGATGCTCTCAGGGTGACAAGTGACACTGATTGCTTGTGTTCAGACCACAGATTGGCCGCTTCTTAATGGAGAAGTCTCTGGCAGGCAGTTGACTTTCTCATCCTTGCATCCTGCCTGCACATTGGAGTGACAAAACCTACCCTGAGAACTGTGTGTTGAGGAGCAAAAGCTAACCCGTGCAAGTGCCTGGAAATACTCTGGATTAGAGTCAAAGGGCCTTGCTTAGAAACTTGCATTTGATATCTGTGGCTTTCTGTTTTCAAAGGCTGTCCAGCCTGGTGCTCCATGTGCTGTCCTCCTTGTCCAGTGTGGTGCTCCATGAGTAGTCTTCCTTGTTCAGCCTGGTGCTCCATGTGCTGTCCTCCTTGTTCAGCCTGGTGTTCCCTGAGCAGTCCTCCTTGTTCAACCTGGTGCTCCATGTACTGTCCTCCTTGTTCAGCCTGGTGCTCCATGTACTGTCCTCCTTGTCCAACTTGTGCTCCATGTGTAGTCCTCCTTTGCTAGTCTGGGACTCTCCTCCATGGTGCTGGTTTATGATGGAGTTGACCTGCTCCTTTCTGTGAATTCTGGCTACCACAGTCTTAGGTTGAGACACAGGATCCATTCCCTTTTTCTGTGCCCAGAGTTTGCTTCAGGAACTGACCAGAAAACCACAGGACTGTGGATAAGTGAATGAATTACTGGGAGAAAAAGATCGTTTTATGAGGAAAGGGGAAAAATTATTGGGTAGATTCTTGTATTAAAAATGGTGACACACTTTCTGGGCTCAGCCGAGTGCTTTTGAACTCAGGAAGCTCATGAAATGTTGGCGGCAGCCAGTAAATGTTAGCTTTTCTTCCTGGCTGCAGAGACTGACTGATTCAGCTGCCGTCAGGATGATTCCAGAGCTCTGGCTGTCTCTCCTGGGGCATGTCCATCCCCAACCCAGGCCACATCTGTGTAATTAGCATCTTGCTACGGGACACTCGGTACCGGTACCGGCAGGACTGGTTCCCCCAGGATGCTTTTAGGATCTTGTGAGTCTTTGCATTTGAGCAACAGTCCTATTTCTTACCAACTTCTTTGTTTGAGACTACAGCTTCTGTCTCTCCTGCTGCCATCATGCTGCCTTGTTAATGTAATTAGCACCTGTGCGTCTCTCCACAGCAGGCTCAGGCAGCCGTGGCACTTGCTTCAGAGCCTGGGGGTGGATCTTTGTGCAAAGCCCATCATTGCTGTGTGTTAGTTCTGTGACCTGGGAATTACAGATTCCAGAGCCCCAGTTTCAGGCTGGAGATGTTGCTCATTGGTAGAGTGCTTGTCTCATAGGCAGGAAGCCTTTGGTTCAATTGTATATGTATATGTATATGTATATGTATATGTATATGTATATGTATATGTATATGTATATGTGTATGTGTATATGTATATGTATATGTATATGTACATGTACATGTACATGTACATGTACATGTATATGTATATGTACATGTACATGTACATGTACATGTATGTGTATATTATGTATATATACATATATGTGTATATGTACATGTATATATGTGCATATGTATGTGTGTATGTGTATGTACATGTATATATGTATTTATGTATATATGTATATGTATGTGTATATGTGCATATGTATAAATATATGCATATATGTGTGTATATGTATGCGTGAATATATGTGTACGTGAGTATATGTGTATATGTATATATGTATATATGTGTATACGTGTGTGTATATGTGCATATGTATGAATATATGCATATATGTATATATGCATGTATACATGTGTGTATATGTATGTATGCATGAATATATGTGTATGTGAGTATATGTGCATATGTGTATATGTGTGTGGGAATGCAAAGCCCTGGCAGGCATGCCCAGTTTCATGACAGGAACATATGGTGCAATGGTCTTCCCCCACAGGTTTCGCTTTCCATGGCTTCAAGTCAAAGTGTGGTAGGGAAATCATTTTGTTGCATGAAACATTCCAGCTCTGATGCACAGATTTTAAATTGCTTATTCATATTGAAATCCTGTGTTGAAATCTGATGATGTCATAATGTGTCCTGTCAGGCTGTGAACCTGCTTTTGACCAGAAGATTCAGGCTGTATACCAGGCCTCTGAGTTCTCACCCAGCAAGAGGGCTGAGCTCAGACACTGGTGCAGAGGATTCTTGGGGGAACCTCTTTCCAGCCATGCTTCTGAGATCTCAGGTAGTCAGATGCCTTGGGCTGGAGAGGACCCGGGATGGTCTGTGTCAGACCACGCCTGGGGGATTCCAGTCCTCTTGGAGAATCCCAACTCTGGTGCTAAGTTTAAAGTGGTCCCCTGTGGACCTCAGTGTTGGGCAAAGATGGAAACCACACCCAGGCTTGCTAGGCATGGCTGGAAGGACAGTCATCTCTCACATAGTACTCACAGATGCTTTCTCTATGCTGGGGCCACGGCTGCCAGTCCTCGGGAGAGTGGGGAAGGAATGGGAGTGAGTGGTCGCCGTCATTCTGGGTAAGAAGGGTCTCTGTTCCCAGCCTTGACACCCCCCCACCTATGCCCAGGCAGTAGGGTTTGCCTCCAGCTCAGACAGGTTCAGCTCCTGGGCCATGCATTGAGAGAAGTTAAGACCACAGCGTGGGTAAGCACAACTACGGGCCTCTGCACACTTCAAGGCCCTGACAGCTGTGAGGCCTTGACCGTGGGTATTCCTCTGAGCCTCGGTTTCTTTGGTGTCAGGTGGAGCCGGCACTGTGTCGCTACCACAGTGATGCTGCCTGGGATGACACATCTCCATTGGCACAACAGGCTGCGGCCAAGCCCAGCACCAAGGCCTGAGGTAGAGCACCTGTTCGAGCAGTGCACCAGGGAGGGGTGAGGAACTGGGCCTGATTGGCAGCCTTCCCCCAAGTGCTAGACACTTCTTCCCTCCTTCCCTCCGATGGGCAGTGCATGGATTGAACAAGGAGAGAGAGGGGACTGTCCCCACGGGCATCTGCCCCCAGTGGGGTGTTCACTTGAAGCTGGCGTTTGCGAGTGGGATTCACACTTTGCCCTGCTGCTGAAGTAAACCTTGTTACTTTGAGAGAAATGCCGTAAGCAACAGGGTCATACCGTCCCATTCGGGCTGTAACTGTGGCAGTTTTCCCCAGCCCACACGTCCACACTGCTTCATCCGGATCCCTGCGATGCTGCTGCCATCTCTGTCTGGATATGAAATCAAATGGGAGAAAGCCGACCTGGAATCTTCTCTCCAGTGCAAGTTTCTCTCAATTCCAGATGTTTGCTCCTCCTACCGTGGCTGTGTTTGTCCTCCTGTGTGATGCTCTTGCTGCTTCTGGTGGGACTGTGCGCATCCTCAAGGTCCCTGCTAGGTCATTTTGTTCTATGGCGACCCTCACCCACAGGTCATCGTACCTCACAAGGTCCTATCTCCTGTGTTCACGTGTTCTTTAACATCGCTCTTGAAAGGCAGTGATCGGTTGTGATGGACCTCCTGTGCATCCGCCCAGTCAGTAAGCCCAGATACGGGAGGGCCCTAACTCATGAATGAACATAATGCACTGTGTGTGTGTGTGTGTGTGTGTGTGTGTGTGTGTGTGTGTGTTATTTTAGGCAACACTAGATTTTGCAACTAAGACTTCCAAATCCAGGCAAATGAAACAGGAGAAGTTCCCTTCTCACTTACATCATAGTCTAGAGCAGGTATTTCCAGTTGGGCGACTGCTGTCGTTTGCATCCTAAGTGTCCCCTAAAGGATTGTATGGTATAGCCTGCCATCTGAGGAGGTGCTGCTGGGCGGTGGTAGAACCGTTGACTGGAAAGTCTTTAGGTCACAGGAGATGTGCTCTCTCTCAGAGAGGACAGTGAGTCCCAGGCTCTTTTTCTCCCTAGGAGTTTTGGTCTGCCAGATGCTTTCCCTGTGATGTGTTGGCTTATCCAAGACGACGGGATCAACTAACTGATCGCGGACTAGAACCTGTAAAGCCATGAATGGAAACAAACTCCCTCCTCCCCTAAGTTGATCACCTCAATTATTTGTTACAGTCACACAGAGAGCTAACACAGTAGCTCGCCTCCACCTACTGCCTCAAGAACCCAGACTCACTCCATCTTACGGGGCTACCATCTCTTAACACAGGTTCTGAAGGGCTCCCTGGAGAATTTTTTTCTCTCTCAGCAGCTAGCCAGACTGGCACAAGGACCTTGGATTCACTTAGTTGGGCTCAGAAAAACTCCGCACAACATCCATTCTCTAGAACTTTTTTCATGTGTGTATGCTTCTTTCTGCTTATTCTGTCTGTTTAATAAGACTTCATGCCATGGCCTTTATGCAAGAGACAGGCGACGCTGGCTCGTCCGTCTTCATTTGGTTTTCCACTGTTAAACCAATCTTAACCAGATTCCATGCCTACTTCATGCAACGTTGTGTCCTAGTCCTCAGCCGTGTGATTCAGTGGTGGCCTTTGAACCAGAAAGTGAGAAGGACTGCAGCTTGGAAGGCGCCATTAACAGTTTGTCGTAGTTAGCTTTACCGTTGACTTGACAGAGGTCTAGAGTCACCTAGGAAGAGAGAACCTCGACTGAAGAATTGCCTCAGTCGGATTGGCCACTGGGATCTGTTTATGAGGTTCTTTCTTAATTGCTAATTGATGTAGGAGAATGCAGCCCACTGTGGTCCCAGGGAGAAGAAGAATGAGTCCCAGGCATTTTGGAGTTTGGTCTGCCAGATGCTTTCCCTGTGATGTGTTGACTTATCCAAGACGGCAGGATCAACTAACTGATCGAGGACAAGCATGTCCAAGCTATTTAAGAAATGGGGAGCAAGCCAGTAAACATTCACTGTTTCTCCAAGGTCTAGGCCAGGTTCCAGCCGGGTTCCTGACTCCTGCCCTGGCTTTCCTCCAGGATGGGCGCCTCTGCTCATGAGGGAGTCTTTTTATCACAGCAACAGAAAGTAACAAAGGCACCGTTTACGGGTGATGGAGATAAGCATGCTGCTCTCCGCTGTTCTTAGAACTGAGTTTCAGGCCAACTGGCTTATCTGGATGCCAGTGTCAGGGAACACAGGCCTGCCCTGTCTTACCTGGTTTAAAAAGCCTTTGAGATCAGGGATGGGCAAACATAACTTCCAGGAGCAGAACTGAATCTGCGGAGGCTTGGTAACTGTAGAATTCAATGGTGGCCGTCAGACTTTATTCCTCTCTCCTCTCCCGGAAGTGCTGTTTGTACAGCTTGTCTCCCCAAATCAATGTGAGAGACAGCAGCTGAGAGCCTCTCCTCCCAAGACAAAGCCTTCCCTTTGTCAGGCCTCGATGCCCCCGGCTGCTTTCCAGGGGGGGGCGGAGGAGCTGGTTAATGATTCCTCTGAGTGTTTGTAAAGTTCTTGGATTTTTTTTTTTTTACCCTTTTAAAAAGAGAGAGTCCACAGTCTATTATGTGACTATAAAAGTGTTCTGGTTGCTTGTAATTTGAGGAATGTACTCATGAGAGTCATAATTTTAGAGATGTAGGGAAATTTATATGTGTTTTCACCTGGGCAGGTTGGAGGTGCGCCTTTAAACATATATATTTCTGTTTTGTTTTAAATCCCATTGTTAGAAATGACCAAACACAGTATCATATAGGTGAATTTTTCTAGACCTTCTGTGAAGAACATCATAGAACAAAAGAAGCTAAGTACTGTGCCGGGTGTCAGGACATCGCTGCTTGAGTCTGCTCCACTCCTAGGAAGTTTGGAGCCTACATTCTGTTTCCTCTTTAAAAACAAGTTTTCACCTGTCATCTTCGATGGTAACATCTCTTTCTCTCTTTTTTAAGATTTATTTATTATATGTAAGTACACCATAGCTGTCTTCAGACACTCCAGAAGAGAGTGTCAGATCTTGTTACAGATGGTCACGAGCCACCATGTGGTTGCTGGGATTTGAACTCAGGATCTTCGGAAGAATAGTCAGTGGTCTTAACTGCTGAGCCATCTCTCCAGCCCCTGATGAAAACATCTCTTCTTTCCTTTTCCGTGTCCTCCTCTTTCTTCAGGAAAATGGGGTATTTTTACTTTTTCTGTGTTGTAGGTAATTATGTCTGTGGGTACCACTTGTGACAGTGGGTGGAAGGTGTTGCTTTGGCAAACTAGCATGAAGCTTAACCATCAAGATGCTGACATCTGGGGCTGGGACGCCGCTCAGCTGTTCACTGCTCTCGTAGAGGATCGAGTTGGGATCCCAGCATTCACATCTGTGGGCAGCGGACGACTTCCTGTAATCCCCCTCAGGGAATCTGAGGCCCCTTCACATGCCCCCCCCCCAATACACATATACACGTAATTAAGTAATAAAAACTAGTACTTTTCCTAAAAAAATGCCAGTTTCTGCCTTCAAAGGAGGGGTGTGTGGAGTGTAATGGGGTCCCACTGGCTTTCTCTGTGTCTTCTCATGTTCCCTCAGTTTGAGTCACATGCTGTAGTAGTAATTGGGGCTGATAGCCAGGGCTACACTGGGTCCACGCATGGACAGTTTCAAGGCCTTTTTAGTGTTTGCTGAATGGATGCCAGCCTGTCTTGGTTATGAAATGGTTTTAAGAAAAATAACACTTTGGAACTGAAATGTTCTGGCTGGTCAGTTTTCTGGTTAACGGAAGAGAATGGCCTTGGGCAGAGTCTTATTATAAATGAATTATTTGTTCTTGTGGACCTTGATTTCTTCTCTTAGAGAATAGGATAGCATCGCTTTACATATTAGGACTGTTGGAGAACAGGCATCACATAAAAGCGTGCAGAATGAAAATTATTATTATTATTATTATCACTATTGTTATTATTATTAAGATACAAAATCACCATTGGAGAAAGAATTTTAAAAAAATGTCCAGGGTAAAGCTGAACACAGTGGCACACACCTTAATCCTAGCCCTCAGGCAGGGGAGGCAGAGGCAGGGAATCTCTGTGAGTTTGAGACCAGCCTGGTCTATATAGTGAGTTCCAGGGCAGCCAGTGCTACATAGTGAAACCCCCACCTGGTAACAAACCAAGACAAAAATGTTCAGTGTAGAAATACAATGAAGTAGATTAGTCAGGGACAATGTGGCTGTGGTATGATTTCAATTTGTATTGATCTCTCGCAGCCATTTCTGAGCATCCGGGTGTCTCATGGCCTATGCTAGGCACTGTTTCCTGACCAAGACATGAGGTTTCACATAAAAGGCCAAGAGCGTCCTTTCTCCGAGGCTGTGTAGCTGGGTGGTCACTGCCGTTGGCTGTTGTCTTGGCATAATTGGCAACGGAGAACCCCCTCCATCTTTGTTGTTGTTTTTGAAAGTCTTCTGGGTTGGGAAATCAATGCTCTGTTACCAATATAGGCTTTAATTGAATTCTCTGGACAGGAAGGAGCCAGTCAAAGCTATTGCTCAAGAGGTTGGATCCAGCCTTGGTGGTTAGCTGAACCACCAGAGTAGGAGGTGGAGGGGAAGACATTTAGGAACAGGCGAGGGAAAACATTTGCAGTGTTACAGAGAGAGGGGTACCTGTTTGAGTTCCAGAACAGGAAGAGACAGTCTCCCCTTGAGATGTTTTCATTAAGACTCTGGCTTTTAGGGTTTAATATTTGTCTTAGAAATTCCTTAGTGGAAGCATGCTAGGACTGGGAAGGGGGCGGGGTGGGCACAACCCCACTTGCTTATCAGTGCTGAGCAAAGACACTGAGTTTTTGGTGGCCGTGTTTTACACCTAGGTGCTTGGGCTCCTGAGGTGAAGTCCAGGGTTACTCTTACCTGGTTCCTTGTGGGGGAGGGGGTGTAGCTCGTTAACCATTTCTTGATTTGGTATTTGAAACCTGAAGACTTTGGTTTTGTGTGTGTGTGTGTGAGAGTGTGTGTATGTGTGTGTAAACCTGAAGACTGTGTGTGTGTGTGTGTGTGTGTGTGTGTGTTTGTGCGCATGACTCTCCCAGACACGCTGGTTATAATGGATTTGGGAGGTATTATCAAGTATTACTTTCTATGTTCAGTGATTATTGCTAAGTGTGATTTTTTTCTCCCTCCTCTGAGTGTGTTTATTATTGCTTCAGAATGTCTTCATGACCATTTGGGAATGCTTGGGGAATTTAGGTGGGGGAATAAAGTTGTCTTGGCTTAGCCATTAAACCGACCCCTGTGTGTGTATCATGAGGCTTCTGTCTTTAGGGTTCCCTTGCAGTCTGGGGCAGCACAATTTTCTGTGCCATCAGCTTCTTTTTCCTGTAAGGTCAAAGGGCAAGAAAGTACCGGACTGTCCATTTGTTCTTCTTCTGAGACCGGCTACACAGCGCTGTCCCGTGGGATGGGTGACCCCCACAGTACTCCTGGGGCTCTGGTGTTCTCACCCCTGGGCAAGGGCTGTTTGCTCAGCTCGTGTTCTGCTTGCCGGCCCCCTCCCTGTGGGTTCCCTGAGGTCTGTGACAGGTTCACTAAGACCTCTGAAGCTACGGTGGACCAGGTTTTGGAGCTTAACAGTTCTCATGGAGTCAAAAGGCTACACACACACACACACACACATACACACACACACACACACACACACACACACACACACACACACACACACACACACGGCCTGTTTGTACTACCTGTGGGCCGAGAGCTGTGTTTATCTTCGAGCAGCTGGAAAAGGACCCTTTCCGACCAATGAACATTCTAAGTAACTAGTTTGAAGGCTCAGGTCTCACTGGAACTCAGCCACGCTCCTCATGTACATGATTTTCTGTCCCGTTGCTGAGGTCACGGCAGAAGGGAGTGGTCACTCCAGAGACCGAATGACCTCAAAGCTCAACATAGGTGTCTGACTCTGCAGGAAACTGTACTATACACAGTCTAGAACAGTAGTTGCTGCACCAAGATGAGGGGGCTCCACCCAGACATCTTGGCCCCTGATGGCTCTAGGCTTTGGGAGTGTGAAAAGCTTCCAAATTCCTGAGGAGAGGTGCTTTGCTGGTGTTCTGCAGTTGCTGGTCAACTTGTTCATCACAGTTTTTTCCAAGTATTTATTGAGCTCCTGCTGAGTGGGACACAGTGAGACAGGGAAAGACAGAGTGGTACAGGTGACAGCTCCATCTTCCCTGAAGACTAAGACCATGTATAAATAAGAACACTTGTCATGCCAGACCTTAAGGATGCTCCTAGGAAGGGAGGGGGCAGGGGAGGGAGGGAGGACAGCAGGGGTGGGGTGGCGATCAGGGCAGGCCTAAGGAAGAAGAAGGAGATGCTGGAGAGTGAAAGAGATGAGTCTGGATCCCTGGGCCTCGGTGATCCTGATTGAGTAGCAGGGGGATGCACAAGCAGGATAAACGAGAGATTTCAGAAGCCCTGGGGCAGAGACATGAGCGGTAAGTCAGGCATGCGGGGGCCAAGGAGAGTCAGCTGTGCGCAGCCAAGGAGAGACAAGTGTGCCTGGTGTATGGAGAGCTGGCATTGTTCACTTTCATCATCGTCTGTAGAACTGTGGTAATCAGACTCACACTCTTGTTTAAAAAGCTGTGACCCTTAGGCCTTTTGTAAACAGGAAGGGAAGCGTCTCCTCGTTATCGGTGATAAGGGTAAGATAGGAGGCTGATAAAACGGCTCGCTTTGGCACCCCACCATGCTGGGGATGTCCCAAGCAGTGGACCGTCCTGCAGCATTTCTGAACTCAATCCACAGATTGCTAGTAGCGAGTGTCACACGTCCCCTAGAGGTAAGATCTATCACCTCCGTTTGAGAACCACTGGTTGCTTTGAAGCACCGTGACCTTAGGCAAGTTACTTAGCTTCTCTGAGCCCTTGGAATTACACCCGTGGAAATGCTGAGGTTTAGCGTGTGTGTGTGTGTGTGTGTGTGTGTGTGTGTGTGTGCGCGCGCGCGCGCACACGCGCGCTACCATTGGTATATGGAGCAGGGGAGTCACGCCCTTGGAGGTGTGCGCTGGCAGGTCATAGTCTGTGGTTCTTACGGCTCATGTCTTGGTGAGTGGTTATTTCTATGGCTGGCCCGAAGCTTTGCATTGCACGCGTCTCTAAAATACTCACCTGCGCGTGGCCACCGTGTGACATTTTCTTTACTAATCTGTGAGCACCTGCACGCAAGTGTCCAAGTCCGTAGCTTCTGGCTCTTCTGGTCTTCCAGGAGCTGAGCGTGTGTATTGTTAAAATGCCCAGGCTCTATTATATTGTCCCTCTGGGATTCCTTATGAATCCACTTAAAATGGGTTTCCTTGCCTGGAGGAGCCCCGAGTATACGGGAATACCCACATCACCTCTGGCCATATTCTTCTAAAAAAGAGACAGTGCCTATAGAGGGATGTCGTGGACCACAGGCAGGCAGCGTGGCATTTCCATCCCGTCTGCTCAGGTTTGAAGAGCCAGCAGGGCAGCATCGCGTGTTGGATTGGCCCATCTTCTCCTGCCCACTGTTCTGTGTACAAGGTAGCCGTGACTCCCTGTTCCCATGGCTTCTCCTCCTGCCGCTGCCTAAAGAGCCATGACAGTCTCAGGTGCAGCCACATGCTCCAGGCACTCTGCTGTCCCGAGTTTCTTCTAGCAGTTGTCACCATCTTGTCTCTGCTCATGGGCATCCCGGGAGCTGCCATAACCCTCCCAGGCTCAGCAGCAAGCACTCCGGGGAGGGGAGAGTGTGATTGGCAGAGCCTCTCCTTTTGACAAAATCTTGGGGGTGGCAGACGAGGAGCCCAAGGATTCTCCAGTGAAATTAAAACTGTGGGGGAACAATTCAGTGCTCTGGTGTAGGGTGTTCTTGGGCTCCACCCCTCAG
Organism: Apodemus speciosus; assembly: GCA_002335545.1. NCBI lineage: Eukaryota > Metazoa > Chordata > Mammalia > Rodentia > Muridae > Apodemus > Apodemus speciosus. Next base: position 2,010,221 of record BDUI01000009.1, read on the forward strand.
CCTGTCATTGTTTCTACTTGGGGGTATGGTGCTGAGTCACTGGAAGCCAGCCTCTGTAAGGAAGGAGAGCCGGGGCTGGGCAACCTTCGTGGGAGGAGCTTTCCATGGTCTTTCCTGCTACCAGGTCCTCCGGGACCTCGGGAGCCGTGGCTTGCTGGTACCTCCCAGAGGCACTAATCCTGATCTTGGAGAGGGAACTTTGCCTTGGACTAGGTAGGGGTCAGGTTTCAGGAGGGCTTCCATCTTTGTGGGAGCAAAGGGTCCATGTGACAGAACTGAATGAAGGGCAAATGTATGATGTTAGCACTAAGCTGACTGCCGGCGACTTTGTCCACCCTCCCCCAACCCCCCCCCCCGCCCTTACCATAACGCCCTTCGTACAAACTGCATAATATATTTTCATCATATTCACATCTCATGACCTCTTTGTCCCGTTCCTCTTCTTAACCCGACTAGTCCGCCTTCTACTTCAACACGTCGTTTCTGTTCTCGTGACTCAGTGGGCTTAGACGGGGCTGCTTGCAGGAGCATAGGCCAGCAGTTCTTTGCTGGAGCACAGACAGCATGTGAGTGGCTATATCACCGACGAGACACCTCCTGCCCGCAAGTCTTGGCTGTCTGTAGATACTCAAGGAGGGGTGAGCCATCATGGCCTCCTCTCCCTCCAGGGCAGAGCGTCGGTGAGCCCAGTCTTGCTCGACTCTCATACAGATGGAGTTCAAGAGCATTTACAGTCCCGTCATACCTGGAAGACAAAGGTAGCATCCCACCCCCACCCTGCCCACAGCGAGCCATCTTTTCTACTGATCTCTTGGCAGACTCCACCGCGGAACATCACCTATCAGTGCAAAGCACCCTGGGATTGGTCCGGAGTGGAGGTCACTGTGTGGTGTGAGGAGTCCTGAGTCCGGAACTGTGTTGTCACTGCCGTAGTTTATGTATTTTCCTTCTCAGCTGGGTGGGTTCTGAGGGAGCTCGCTTCTTGGAGGCCCAGTTGAGGATATGATTGCCGGTTGTTAGCTGCCTCTGTGACAGAACCTACTTAACCCTCATGAAGGTCCTGAGAAGGAAGTCATGTTCAGGGATACGTAATATCCATGCGTCACTTTCTCAGAACACTTAGAAGGCTCTGGGCAGATGCTGTCAGGGTCAAACACCTGGCTTTCCCCTTGGTGTGCGCAGGGAGCCATTACAGTATCACTTCAGGAAAGATTTCGGCTAATGAGGTGGGATTAGATGGTTGGCCTATGACCAAAAGCAGCGTGGGGAGGAAAGGGTTTGTTTCGTGTTACAACTCGTGGCCCAACATCCGGAGAAGTCGGGGCAGGAACCTGGAGGCAGGAGGGGACACAGAGGCCATGGAGGGGTGCTGCTTACTGGCTTGCTCCCCATGGCTTGCTCAGCATGCTCCCTTAGAGAACCCAGGACCGCCTATCCAGCGGTGGCGCTGACCACAATAGGCGGGGCTCTCCCATGTCAATCACCAGTCAGTCAGTGTCCCACAGGCTTGCCACAGGCCACTCTGGTTCTGAGGGTGTGGGTGGGGGAGGTGGTTTTTATTTTTATTTTTTATTTTTTCAATTGAGAGTCCCTCTTCTGAAAGGATTGCAGCTTGTGTCAGGTTGGCCTGAAGCCAGGCAGTAGTCCAAGGTGGAAGGGCGATTATAACCAACAGGTCCCTTTCAACACAGGTCAAGGAGTCTGTAGGTTGCATTGTGAAGACGGTCTCTATCGGTCAGGCGTGAGGGGAAGGGGAATCTGAGGGTCTTTTGTTTTCAATCTGTCATCTTATATTAATTTGCATTAAACAAAACAAAACAAAACAAAAACCAAAACTACATGTCCAGGGCAGTGGTTCTCAACCTTCCATTTCCTTTGACCCTTTAATGCAGTTCCTCATTCTGTGGCGACTTCCCCCAACCCCCAACCGTAAAGCTGTTTCCATTGCTACCTCATCACTGTAGTTTTGGTACTATTATGAATTATGGCGTAAATTTTTTTTTTTTTTTTTTTTTTTGGATATAGATTTTTTTTTTTTTTTTTTTTTTTTTTTTTTTTTTTTTTTTGGATATAGAGGTTTGCCAAGGGGTTCCGACCCACAGGTCGAGAACCACTGGTCCAAAGTGTTAAAAGACGGTTTTATACATTTTTAACATGAAAGGTCAATTTTCTCAAAATCTCTCTCTTATTTTCAGTTCTTTCCTTCTACTTTTCTATCAAGCGACGGTGTTGGAGAGAGCGTCACAGTGAGGTTGGCACCCTCTGGGTCACACTTTGCTCTGCCCACATGTTTTCTCGGGAAGCGCTCCGGCTGTAGGTGGAGGATGCTCAGAACTTCTCGTGAGCCAGAGTTCCTGGCTGTGTGTCAGGGAAGCCATGCTGGGTGCGGGGCTTTGTGCCGCAGGCGTGGTGTGTAGTCAGCCATGCTCCGAATTCTGGACTTCCTTCAGGGGATTTCCAGGATACCCCCTTACCATACGGGCATAAAATGAGTGTTTTTCCAGTTGAATCACAGCAGTTTTGAGAGGAGGCACCTTTCAGCTCTATTATCTACAGCTGACCTCCTTTAAGATGAGAGGAGGGCCCGGAGTGTCGGATGGTGACCTGTCCCAGCACCGTGGAGCTTCACATCTGTGACGCAGGACCAAAGCACGAGGGCTTCTGACCTTCACAAGGAGGTGTGGTGGGGCGTAGGGTGGGGGGCATGGCTGGGGGACGCCTGTAGCTCACAGCTGCTATGTTTGCCTCGGTACCCCACTGCACCCCACACCTCTCAGGAAAATTACCTCAAGGAGCCCATTCTTACGGTCCTGGCTTGAGGGATGGCAAATGGTTCTGAGGTTTGATTTCACATCAGTAGTTTGCACTGTAGCCTCTTGGCTTTGCTTGGCTCGAGCTGAAACAGGTATGCTGGTTTTTTTTTTTTTTTTTGGTTCGGGCGATCGGATCTTTCTTCCGGGACGTGGCCCTGGTGGAGTACGACATAAATTCCTGTGAGTAGAACCGAATCTGTCCCTGTCCCCCATCAGAAGGTGTGGGAGGAGGCGGCCTTGGACTTCCCTGGAGAGCCGTTGCTCTGGTTTCCAGAGGCCGGGCAGTCCGGTGTGTGCATGCCTGCATGCCTGCTGCGCGCCTGCGTTCATGAATCTACTCAGGAATCTACTCCGGAGTCTACTTCTATTCTCTGACCTTGAAGGCTTACAGCCCTTTGTTCTGTAGTCAATCGTCTGATCTTTTGGACTGTGTAAGTCCAAAGCAGAAAGAACTGAACGTGTTAAAATCTTGCTGGTGGCCTTTTTTCCTGCATCTATTAAGGGAATCCCAACGTCGCTTAATTGGATGTGCCTTCGTTTACGAAATGATAATAGTGATAGGATAGTAGTTGACCTCGGAGTCCATGACTCTTCCTCATACAGCTGCTTAATATGTATTTATTCAGTGAGCAGGCCTGCTGGGGAGAGTACCACACTCATTGCCAGTGACCCCGGCAGGACATTTTAGGCTTTCTTTTTCCACATACCCATGGGCTGCATGAGTTTCCGCAGCGTTTCCACAGTACATAGCTCCAGTCAGACAGGACCCGTCTCCCCTGCGTTCAGTATTTCGGGATGAAATCCCTTCAGTGTAGCTACTGTCTTCGGTTCAGTATTCCATTAACTGTCAGGGAGCGAGCTGGCATTCTGAGCTGTATTGTAAGTACCAGGTAGTCACAGTGAAGTCATTTCCCCAAGATATACTGCATCGAGGGTGGGCAGGCAAGGTGGATGGGAACCCGAGGTTCTCTGACCCCCACATCTAATCTAATTCCAGAAACAGGACGCTGGCCTCTGCCGCAAAGCATCTTGGGAAGAAATCTATCCTTTCACTCCCAGAAGAGGAGTTGGAAGGAGAATCCCTGTATAGAGAGTCTCAGCATTGCTCTGACCTCAGGGGAATTTTGAGTTCTTTGACCACTTTGGGGAAATGGAGCAGGGTTTGCTCCACTGTCTGAAAGAGCCTTTCTTACCCCTGGAGGGGAGTTGGATCTCATTTTCCTGCCAGTGGGGGCATTTCCGGCCTCTGTCCCCTTTGCTCGCTGCCGAATGCGATGCCAGCCGGAGGCAGGCTGAGCTGCAGGCTAATGAACTCGGCAGCCTCCTTCCCGAGTGGCGCTGAAGTCTCAGACGGGAGCTTGCCTGTGCTCAGAAAATGTGTCTCTTCTGGAGTCCACGGTTTCCTTCCCAGTCACATTCATCAATAGCATGAAGTTAAATGAAGACATTCGCTGTCCCGACACCAGCTTCTCAGATGCGTTTACCGCTTGTTGTGGCATCCGCCTTGGCGCCTCTTCCTTTGAAGGGGATTTTTTTTCCTCTGTGCAGATTAGGAGCACAGAGCACCATTTCTTAGGGAAGCTGAGAATTCAAACCTGAGAAGCTGGTGGTCTCCCACAAACCAGCACCGCTCACTGCATCCAGTTCTTCTCTCCGCAAGTTGGGGATATATGTGCCGGCCTTGGAGGTGTAAGGGCTGAGTGAGAGTGATGCCAGACTGGGTGGCCTATGGTGGTATTTGCTCCGAGGTAGAGGCATTCACCCACTGCCCAGGGTGACTCACATACATACACTGCCAGGGTTCCCAGGCAGGCTAGCTACCCAAATGACCCGTTGGGGCTTGGAAGTGACACCAGCACTGGACTTGGGCCCCTAGACACCTTCTCATTTGCATCTCTAGAAGTAGGCTCAGCATCCGGTTACGTTCAGTGACTCCTCAGTTGCATCTGGGAACCTCTGCAGGATAGGTTTCTTCCCTCGCCATCCTCAATAGATCCAAACAGTGGTGTTGAATAGACAATGTGATGATTTTAAAGATGCCAGTCATCTGAAAGAGCTTTGGGCTGGTCCTCAGCCCATTATTTCTGTTTATTGGGACAGATGGGGTAGGGTAGGCAAGAAGGAGATAATTAAGAAAATTATCGTTTGGGGCTAAGGAGAAAGAAGCCCCTGCTTGTAATCCCAATGCCCGGGAGGTGGGGCTTGTCCTCGGGAAAAGCTGGTTAGCTGAGAACCTCCCTTAGTAACAAAGTGGGGAGGGGTCAAGGGTGACACCCAGCATCAACTTCTGGCTGCACACATGTGTACAATACAAGCCTCTGCACATATAGGTGTGTGGACCCCCTCCCATACATGCACAAGCCTTTGCACATACATGAGTGTGGAACCCACACTCACACACATATGGTTTGGGGTTGGAGATAGAGCACAGCGGAGCATTTCTTTTGCATGTACAAAGCCCCTAAGTCAGTGGCCAGCAGCTCAGAGACCAGATGTGGTGGTGCATACTTTCAAGATCATCCTTGGCTACATAGTGAGTTCAGGGCCAGCCTGGGCTATTTAAGACAGTGGCTTGAAAGAAAACAATCTATGTCTAACAAGGAAACCTGTGACATTCGACTCATTAGACATGGGAAATTTGTTTTCTGCCCTCCCTCCCTGGCTGGGTCCTCTGGCTAGCTCTTGATGGAAGAGCTCTTACCATCTGGAAGACCCAGTGTGCCTCAGAGTCAGGAAGGCTGGCTTAAATTCCAGCTTCAACCTTAAAATCTTGGAAATGTCATGAACAAGGGTCTGATCCCAGTTTAGAGACTTCCTGGGTGCAAGCTGACACACTTCCCAAGAATCAAGAGTCTGTTGAACAAAGATATCAGAGCAGGGGCAGAAGACCCCAATCCCGGAAGCGTGGCCGTTTCCGCTTCCTCCATCTGTGAGCCTCCATGTGTCACTGTACCGCGTAGTGAGCTCTGGGTCCCTTGTTTGCCACTGGGGTGTTCACGTTACCTCCTTAGCTTTTCCACACGACGTTTTTCCACGTACAGTCCCTTTGTAAAACCAGAGAGAGCGGCCCCTTTGTGCTCTCTGTTTCTCCTCTGTCTCTCTGCTGCATGGTTACCTCTTATCAATATGTTTGAAAAGAAAAAATTATTGATAATTACATTTGTAGTTTTACTTTTTAATCCTCTGGTCATTCCCTCATCCTGCCCTTGGGGCATCTTTAGAAATCCCGTGGTCCTTGTTTGCTAGAGAGAAGCTAGATACCTGCACCAAGCCATGGCACCCCTTGCTCTTTGTCCCCAAAGTGTCTTTCCTGAAAGTAGATGTTGCTTGGGAATGGGTGGACACCTGCACAAGATTTTATGTGTGTTTTGGTACCAACAGATGGGGCTGCAGATTATCTGCAGATCATCCGTGTTCAGTGCGTGGTGAGTGTTTTACAGGCACAGTAATTGAGAGTTCAGTTGCCAGAATGTGCTGACCTGTCTTCGGGGAAGGTCATAGTTCATCCCACCTGTGACTTTACAAGACTTACAGCCAGCAGGAGCTGCCGCTGGTTCATGTTTTGATCTGAATCCAGGAGAGCATGTTTACACATAGATATCTGGGCAGAGAGCAAACTCAGATGTAGGAATGTATTGGGTCTTATAGGCAGTCTTTTGGTTTCGGTGTTGGTTTTGGTTTTGGTTTTGGTTTTGGTTTTTCAAGACAGGGTTTCTCTTTGTAATCCTTGAACTCTCTCTAGAGACCAGGCTAGCCTCCACCTTAGAGATCCACCTGCCTCTGCCTCCTGAGTGCTGGGATTAAAGGCGTGTGCCCCCACGCCTGGCTTGGTGGTCTTACTATTCCAATATTGAAGTTAATATCCTCTCTTCACTCAGCTTCTCACATTGACCATCCGTCCATATCTGCAGAATCTATAGATTCTGGGTCCTTTATAGATCATCCATCCAGTGCTTAGACATTGGGATAAATAGCCTTTCTTCTATCCATTGGCCAGTTGAGTGCTCCATCTCGCCATCCATATTGGCAGATGGCTGTTAAGTACTATCATGTATCGGGTTCTGCGCTCTCTCTTGGGATAAAAAGGACAGAACCTCTGTCCTCAAGAAGCCTACAGTCTGAGGTACGGGACATTTTCCTAGAATTTAAATCCAATTCTTACTTGACCCAGCTTCTTTTGTTTTGTTTTGGTCTCTCTCTTGAGTCTGGGAAAGCAAGCCTCCTAACCATGAGGACATTTCACTTGTTTTTGTAAACCCAGGTTCTAGAGTTGGGTTTCATGTTTTGCATAACTCTGCATGGCATAAATACTCATGTGTTAACAGGGAGACCAAGAGGGAAGGGAGGACAATCAAGGGAATAGCTTCGACTCCTAGGAGTGTAAGAGTCTCAAAATCTACTTTGGAATTGTTAAAAGATATTTCTTGGCTTCTGAGTGCATCGTATCCAGAATCACTCTGGATTTTGTAAACCACCGGAAACCTTCCTTTAGGATGGGGCCAGCTGGGTATCAAAGTCCCCGTGTCTGAGGTTGGCCAGGGATAGGTCATGGAAACGAATGGTTATGGGCAGTGTGTTCCCAAAGCTTGGGTTCTTGTCTCCATTTTTCCGTCCTCCGCCTGTGCGATGTAGGGTGAGGTACTTAACCTTTCCGAGTCTCATCTTCCCACTTATAAGATGAAGGTGATGGCCTGAATCATTGCAAAGATGGCCTGAGCTCAGAGATTCTAAAACTCAGGCCTGGGATGTGGTCAAAGCTAAAGCTGCTTCTGTTTCTAAGGGGCAACGGGATTGGATGGTGAACAAAATGAGAACGTCAAGTCCACAGGAGGATCCCTGTTCCAAAAAATCGGAATGCAGCGTGCTCCAAAATCTGAAATCTTCAGCACAGACAAAAAGAAGAGCCCACATCTGGCCTCTTGTGACAGGTTGAGGCCAAAACGCAAGGTGTGGGCCAGTGAGATGGTCCAGTGGGTAAAGGCTCCAGCACACACAGTAGGAGAGAACTGACTCGTGTCCTTTGATTTCCACATGTGTCCTGCCTGGCATGTGTGCACCCACATGCGCGCATACATACAAAAGAAATAAATGTAAAACAAAACTCGGGAGCACCAAATGTTGTACAAACGTCCAAGCTATGAGTGTAATATGAATTTCATGCTTGTGCTTTGGGTCGGAAGAATTTAAGACCAGGGCTGTTCAGCCTGTACTGACAGCTTGCAATCTCTATGGAAATAACATGTGTGCCGCCTTTGACATTACACCAGTAATCATCTCCTCAGAAGTATCAGTATCTCTCTGGCAGCCTGATCTGTGTCCTCGCTATGATGCGGATGGGCAGTCAGCAGTCGTTCTGCAGTCCCCGGGGGATGTTTGTCTGTGGGGGATGTTTGTCTGTTCTAGGGGAAGGGATCGTGCCAGGCTTGTCAGCCGTGATAAGGTTTCTGGCCACCATGAGTTAGCTGGTCTTTTAGGCAGGCCACACTGACTTGAGGAAATACATGTCTGAAATTAATTTCCACCAAGGGCAAATTGGTAATTATGTCTGACATTATTTTATTTTTTTTAAAAAAATAAAAGACTGACCGTGAGTTGGATTTTATATAGTGCTTGAGGCAAAGGGTTCGGTGTAGTGGGAATTATTTCCAAGAATGGATCTCCCCCATCCCCTTTTTTTCCTTAAGATGGGGAGGGGGGATTTCTCTTGGTGTTTTTTCTGGAAGGTATTTCTATATACTGTTTATAGAGGCCATGGTCCTTTTTAAATTTAAGGAGCCCAGTTGGCTTCAATGGCAATAAATAAAGCCCCCTATGGGGGCCCAGGGATGGTTAATTTATGGACCCAGATCCTTCCTTAACTTCAGCCATTTACTTCCTGGGCTGCAGGCCTGACTGGTGGCCATGGAAGTACTGAGGTGCTTTTGAAGTTTCCCCTGCAGGCTGTGGGTCTGGGTCTGGCCCTGTGAAGTGTTAATGGGCCTCCTGCCCAGGCTTTATTTGAGGGGTGCTTGTTAGAGGAGCCCAGATGGGTCCTTGGGGGCCTCTAAGCCTTACTGTTCAGAGCTGGCTCTTGGCCTCTGATTCCTCTGCTCTATTGTTTTGATTTTGACTCCTGGGACAATGCCCGTTTTGCTCCTGGGTGTTCCCAGGGCCTAGGCAGCTACGGGTGACCAGGCAGGGCCAGCCAGGGACTATTCCGGAAGGAAGGGCAGACCAGGGGACTCCACCCAGCAGAGCACGGCGGGGCTTTTGCAGTCCATAAACCACGGCTTGGTCTTAAGCAAAAAAAAAAAATAAAAAAATAAAAAAAAAAAAAATAAAAAGCCTCTGTCCAGTAAACACATTCTGTTTCTTCTTTTCCCTGGGTTCCTGCTTTGGGTCCCTAGTGGCCTGGTTTGCTCGCCCTAAAAAGGAAAGCCTGTTCTTGTTACTCTCCTTCCTACAAGCCGTCCACAGTGTCTTCTTGGGCTGATGGTGCCTCTCAGATACCTGTGCACCCTGCTTCCCACCCCCCACCCCGAGACACAGACTGTGTTTGAAAAGACTGGGCTTTTATGCAAGCTAAAATGAGGTTGTTAGGGACTGGGGCTGTAGCTCAGTAGAGGAATGCTTGCCTAGTAGATAAAGTGAGGTCTTGGGTTTCTAGCACAGGGGCTGGGGAGGTGGGGGATGTGGGCACAGGATGGAGGACTAGAGGAGAGGGGTGAGAGCTAGGGGAGGGTGGGGGGAGGGATGTGTGGGGGTGAGGTTGGGTCATGAGGACATTAGGTCTGCCCTAACCTGTATGATAGACTAATGAGAGGGGAGAAGATACGGATTGTCCTTGCGTGCAGAAGGGCCGAGTGAGGACGCATGAAGCAAGTAGCCTTGGGAGAAGCCAGTCCTGGTGATACCTTATCCTTTGGAGCCAGACCTTGGAGAAAATCACTCTGTTGTTGATGCAGTCTGTGTGGCTTCTGTTATGGCAATGGGACAAACGTGGCCATGCTGTGTCTGCAGGGTAACTTTCTAGCCCTGTAGAGTGCCACAGGGGTTTCTTTGTCTCTCTGGCTGCTGTCTGCTTCCAAACGCTGGGCAGAAGTCTTCCTGCCTACATGATAGACTTCACATCTTTTAAAGCTGGGTTCCAGGATTCAATGGGGCCTCCTGAAACTGTCCAGGTCTCTCCTCTGCCCCTTTCCCAGGCAAAGCCTAGAGGCCAGGGGCTTTGTGTAACTGATCCCGGCACACAGTAGGAATACTCATTGCATCAGCTAAGTCTCTCTTGTTCCTGTCCCTAGGAAGTGATGCTCCCTGTTAGAAGACAGGCTAAGTCTGGTTTCTCTATGGCATGTAGTTAGTGCCACACAGGCTGGTCCCGGAATAACAGTAATGGTGATAGTGACAGCATGCACAGCTCTGGCTATGTGTGCATTTATGGTTTTTAATTCTGTTTATTTCCAGACCGTTTCTATCTTATTTGTGTCTATTTCTGTCTGTCTGTATATGTACCTGTCCCTGACTCCCCTGACTACATATGACTATGTAGTCCATGGTAGCTTCCAACTCACAGCAGTCCTCCTGCCACAGATTTCTGCTTGCTGGAGTCACCACGCCTAGCTAGCTAGTATGTTCTGAGAATGTTCTAGACACCACATAAGCTTTCCCTCACTCACCGTGGTACCAGAGTTTATAAGGTCAGACCTGGGGTCAGTCAAACCAGATTCAGCTGTCAGTCCTTAATAGGCGCTTTCGTTAGGGTTCTGACTGCTGTGATGACACACCGTGACCAAAGCAAGTTGGGTAGGAAAGGGTTTATTTACCTCACACTTCTGGGTCACTGGTCATCATCTAAGGAAGTCAGGATGGGAACTTGGACAGGGCAGGAGCCGATGCAGAGGCCGTGGAGGGCTGCTGCTTGCTGACTTGCTTCCCCTGGCTTCCTTAGCCTGCTTCCTTAAAGAACTCAGGACCGCCAGCCCAGGGATGGCAGGCATGACCTACTGTTGGTGGAGTCCCCCCCACTGGTCACTACCTCAGAACATGTCCTTTAGCTGGGTCTTACAGACAGAGGCATTTCTTCAGTGTAGTTCCCTCCTTTCAGATGACTTCAGACAGACAGACAGACAGACAGACAGACAGACAGACACACACACACACACACACACAGCTCCATTTTCTGAGTTCTGACGTGAGGCTCATGATTAAATGGAGGGTAGGGTGGAATGCATTTCTTGCCCAACACTGAGCCATCGTTGTTAATGCTCTACTCTGGCTGCAAGGTCATCTGACAAGTTTTTTTTTAGAACTGTTGAAATCTGTTCCTGGGGGTAACCTCTTCCCCCAACTGACATTCATGGTCTAGCCTTCCCCTTTCCCCAGTGTGAGATAACTAGGGAAATCCCAGGTCTAGAGAACCATGGTCTCTCTTTAGATCAGGGGTTCTCAACCTGTGGCTTGTGACCCCCTTGGAGGTTGCCTATCATAAATCTTGTATATCAGATATTTACATTATGATTCATAACAGTAGAAAAATTACAGTTATGAAGTAACAACACAATCACTTTATGGATGGGGGTCACCGCAATGTGAGGAACTGTATTAAAGTGTCGCAGCGTTGGGAAGGCTGAGGAGCACTGCTATAGAGAACCAGCAGTCCTGCCCAGGACCGTTATGGTTTAGTAGATTAAGTGGCAGGCATATGTTTCTCATGGTCCTATGTTCTGGCTTCCAGTCTCGAAGTCAGATTTCCTCCCGTGGCCTCCGGAAGTTTGACCGGAAGTGGCCTTGCCAGGGCGTCTGCGTCTCACCTCCTCCCTTCCCACTGCCTGGCGGGGTTGACAAACTCAAGGTCTAGTTTACAGCTTCCCCTGGGAAGACCCCCTTTCCTCCCACCATGTAGATGAGATGAGCTGGCCATTTCCTGTCACCTCATAGGTCATTTATTTTTCTGGCACCTGGCTAGATGTCATGGATCTCAAAAGCCTGAAGGCACAACTCAAAACTTTTACAAGTCTGACTGTTTCTTAAAAAAATTTAAACTGTATGTAGATGAGGGCTAGCCTGCATGCATGTGCGCCACGTTGCTACCTGGTACCCGTGGAGGTCGGAAGAGTGTTTTAGATTCCCTGGAGCTGGAGTCGGATGGGTGGCTGTGAGCTGCCGTGTGGTTGCTGGGGACTATATCTGAGTCCTCTGTCAGAGCTGTGAGCTGGAAGAGCCGTGAGTAACCTTGACTGTTGGGCCGTCTTTGCAGCCCCAATAATAACCAGTTATTTTAGCCACTTAAGCCTGCTACCTTTACATATGCCACAGATAGCACCCCTGCTCTAATAAGATAGAATAACCCTGACATACAGAATATAGCCATATAGAACGGCCTTATGGAGCAGAGCCATATCACCCTTCCTGTCCCCTCACCCTGGTGGCTCCCTCCTCTTCCTCTGGAGAGTGCCTGCATCCACCATATGCCTTTGGACTGTGGCATTGTGGGGACATCCCTTACGCAGCCTTGTCTCGGGGCTGTTAGATGAAATTCATTTTGTTACTATTGGGCGTTGCTTGATGGGCGCCGTCACTGGAACCCTGAAGCATCCCCAGATTTGAGTACTCTCTTAGAAGTGTCCATTGCCCTTGAGACCTGTCCAAGTGCTAGTGCCACATCCTGCCGTGACTGGTTACAGACTTGACCGTCACCCCACCCTTCCCTTGGAATACAGACCGAGAGAGAGCTAAGAGCCCCACCCACGTTTCAGAGAATTGGGGGTTTACAATGATGCGTGGGTCTGGTCAAGTGTCCTCGGACTGCAGACTCACACGCGGTCACCCTTCCCTGCCCATCACCAGGCTCTACTGGGATGCTGTGGAGTAGGGGAGGAACGATTCCTACAAGAAGCTTTCTCTTGCTGACTAAAGAGGACTGTATGACACACCAAGCTCCTGGTTTTACAAGGATCCTTCCAGACGCAGATCACGCTGCCCTAACCTCTGAGTGTTAACCTGGGGGTTGCTGTTACGCTTTGGGAAAATGGAGCAGAGGCCCATCACCAGGGGTCACTGGCAATGAGAAGAAGGGACTCTGAGACATCTTCCGCATCACCGCAGGCTCAGGAGCTACTTAGGGAAGTCTCCCTTGGACCAGTCTTCAGGCCAGCAGGCAGCAGGCATTCATTTAGAATAGAAGCATACTTCCCCCGACTTCCAAATGCTTCCAAAAGGATGAAATTGTCCATGGGCAAGGAAGGCCTGGCCTAAGAGGTGATTTTGAGCAGGAAAAAAAAAAAAAGAACTAAAACGTGATTTCTTTTTCCTCTCAGGCAACGGTCTGGTTTTATTTGGAAGCGATTGTGATTTTTTTTTTTTCACTTAATATTGCTAAAATAATGAAGAGTTGTGAGGTAAATGAACTTATTTGACAAGCTAATGTATTAAACATTTGCTGTCCTAAAGTCAGGTTCTTGGCTTAGAAGGTTGCTTGTATGAAGGGGATGAGAAGGCACAACCAGGACACTCCTGCTTAGGTTGATGCTCTTTGGTGACATTGCGTGAGTCCAAAAGAAGATACTGACCTGGAAACAGACTCTGATTTCCTAGCAATGCTCATGATCCCGTCACATAGGATCATCCAGCTGATGTAGGGTCGTTTGTGTGAGTGCATGTGTGTGCCTGTGTGTGTGTGTGTGTGTGTGTGTGTGTGTGTGTGACTACATTGAATCAGTATGCAATCACCATCCCTTCATGTTTCCCCTAGGAAGGAAGGGATGAGGTTCATGGTATCCCAGGCTAGCCCATATACATTGAATGAGTATGCAATCACCATCCCCTTCATGTTTCCCCTAGGAAGGAAGGGATGAAGTTCATGGTATCCCAGGCTAACCCATTTACTTTCTGGTATGAATGATGTAATGATGTCACCCATTTCCCGTCTGGCAGGCTAAAATTGTGTGATGGGTGGCTTTGGGGCTAGCTTTGTGGGTCACCGTGCAGTGGGTCCTTCAGGAGTTATAATTTCCCTGCCCACTAAGGTCCAGGGATCCTCAGACGTCTGAGCTACATCTCAGACTGACTCCTTTGAGCTGCATCTCACAAGCGGTGTGGAAGGGTGTGAGCCTCAGCGACATAAACCCCATCTGAACTGCAGGCACTTAAAAGTACCTTCTCGGTCATGGCCAAGGATGCTAGGTGTCTACTGGAGTTAAATCTAGCCGGGTGTGGCAGGCAGACGGGAGGGCCGCAGGGTCGGGAAGCACAGGGCTTTCTGTGTGTGTGATGGCATTCTGTGAACCATAGATAACCCCAGAGCTGGAAGTCTGTCCATTATTTCCCAAACAGTATCCTGCATTCACTGATGGTGTTAGAGAGAATTCAACTCATACATATGTGTACGCATAGGCATTTGCGAGAAGCCATAGCTTCGGATTCAACATGAATAATGAGCAGATTCATTCTGGAGGCACACACGAGGATTGTGAAGGGCAGTCCTTTTTATTATATTACATTAACTTTTATGACATTTGGTAGGTCAACTCCATGGCAGTGGGTCAGCTGAATTATGGAGGAAATGAACTTGAAAAGTGGAAGAGAGGCTGTAACGTGATAAAGCCTATCAATTCAATTTATTTCTCCTATGCTATATGCAGCCAGCAGGGCCGGATATCTCCCTGTCTGGCAGAGACGTGTCAGAGACGGGCTGGAGAAAGGTCTCAATGACAAGGCTCCGTGGGCAAAGGCACTTGCTGCCAAGCTTGGTGACCCGAGCTCAGTTTCACAGGACCCACATGGTAGAAGCAGATAATCAAATTCTTCAAGTTGTCCTCTGACCTCCACAGGTACACACTTACATGTGTGTGGGAGTACTCACGTGTAGATGTGCACGCATGCGTACACACAAACACACACACACACACTAAATGGGTAGATATTAAGCAACAAAAAAGAGGGTTTAGTGTTGATGCTTGGGTGCTCAAGAATCTTCTCACACCTTTGGGAGAAGGTTTAGTCTAAGTTTAGTGTTTGCGTTCATAAACCCAGCAAGCCAACTTCTCCCTCCAATGGTCACTCTGGAAAGGCTTCTGACCCATCCTGTGGCTCAGGGGACCAGTCAGAGCAGGCTCACAGCTGCGAGATGCTGTAAGAGTCCCTTCTCTGCTGGAGAGTGTCACCTCACGACTCCTCCAGTTCACCCACAGCCGCCTGTGGTGTGGCTCTCGCTCTTTCGATGGATCGTGACAGGGCAGCACTCAGCTCTGTTCCTCACATCTTCTCACGCCTCGGCCTTGCTTCCCTCCTCTGCAAAGCGCGGATACCGACGACAACCTCCACAGGATTTTAAGATCATTTATAAAAATCCTCTTTCCAGAGCCAGCCAGCCGGCCAGCCAGCCAGCCAGTGTGTGATGGTTGTTATGGCGATGTTTAAGTCCCACCTCTCCTGCTGATTGACAGTCCTTTGTAAGTCCTCCTGTCTGGCACACCTTTGTGTTCTTCCACAGCACCCCCTGTGTGCTAGCCTGTGTGATAGCTCTGTGGCAGTAGCATCCTCATCTCAGAGGCAGCAGTCCTAAAGATCTTAGCTTTGTGGGAGAGCATTCTAGGGACCTACAGAAGATCCCTTCGGTGTCGGGTTTGGGCACGCCCACTACCATTTCACAAGCACTCCTCATTTCACAGGAACATGTGTGGGGAGCAAAAGCTGGTTGCCGAGCGAGCACGTGCTGGCTAGTGGTTTCCACAAGAAGTAAATAAAGAACCCAGACAACAGGTTTCATAGTCCATCAACTTGGGAAGTATCATCTGGGACCAGGATGGGGGCAATAAAATGCAGAAGAAGTAAGAGGGTCAGTCCTGCTGCACCGGGAGTTCTTGGTGCAAACAGCCAAGAGGTTTCCCACCACCAGCCAGGTCGGCTCTGAGATGCCTACAGGTGTCTGGCCATTCCCTGGGGCGCAGTCACCAAGGTGAACTCTCATGTCCGTGACTTAGGTCTGCGGCAGCTCTGCCTCCTTTTAGAATGTTCTGTGACCTCACTAGAGACTGGAGGTGGACTTAAAGCCTCACTGAGTCCTCCAGGGTTGGTTATGCAACAGAATTTTAAACTTAGTTACCATTTATTACTTTTTTCAGGGGTCGGGGATAGACTGTGAGGAGGTCAAAGGACAACTTGGAAGAGTCAGTTCTTTCCTCCCACCACGTGGGTCCCAGGGATGGAACTCAGGACGTCAAGCCCAGTGGCAAGTGCCTTTGTGTACTGAGCCATCTCACTGGACCAGTAGTGGTTTTTGTTAACACATTCTGAGTTTTAGAAAGAATTTGGCTTAGGGAACCCTTTGGCTGGTTAGCACAGAATTCCCATGTACCCACTCCCAGCTTCCCTGCTGGGACGTCCCACATCGCCGTGCTCATAGCTAGTGAACCAATGTCAGTGCCTTACTGTGAAACCCAGCCTTCCTTTCCTGTTCCGGGATCCCCACTGCAGCGGGTTGCCATGGCTCCTTGGGGGTGGGGCTACAGCCGGTCCTGATGCTCTTATTTTGGTGTCTGTGAGGTGTTTTTTGGATTCCTCCACTGGGATTTATCTCCTGATTTTTTTTGAGGAATCAGCTGTGGTTTGGGGGGTCCGGGGAGCAAGACCGGGACGGACAAAGACATTCCAGTTGTCCTTAACCTATGGGTCGTGACCTCCCCTCGGGGGTCGCATATCAGATATCCTGCATATTAGATATTTACATTATGATTCATAACAGTAGCAAAATGACAGTTATGCAGTAGCCACGAGATAATTTTAGGAACAGGGGTCACCGCAACATGAGGAACTGGGTTAAAGGGTCCCAGCGATCGGAAGGTTGAGGAGCACGGATGGAGAGGGTGCTCCCTTGCCCCAAGTGGCTTATCACTGTTGTTGGCTCGTGCTGCCCCGACAGTGACACCTAGGGCTTAGCACCTTCTGGGCAGTGCTTGCTCCTGAGGTGCTCCTGAGTTGTCAGTGGCTCCTCCACCCTTCCCCTCCCCACCTCTGTCCCACACACACTCCAGGAAGCAGTCACTGTAATAAGCACACCTAAGACCTATGCCCAGGCCTGTTTCTTGACCGTGCCTTGCCGTTGTCCAGAACTTTCTGTACCCTACATCCCACGGCCTCTGCTGTATCTCTGTCCACCCCTCAGATTCCCTTTGTGGGTGCACCCCTCAGATTCCCTTTGTGGGTGCAGTCTTGGTTTGTGTAAATGAGATGGGTTAATTGGCCAAATTTTTTGACCTTGGCGATCCAGTCCACCCTAGCTCACAGTACAGCCTCTGTCCCCAGGAACACTTGACATGTCTGCTTCCAGAACTTTGTGTGACCGGGGCCTTGGACGTTGCAGCCGCAGTGGATGCAGACACCCGAAATATGTCCTCACTCATTCATCCCAGACGGCGACCTTGAAGCCACTGCCCTGACCCTCATTTTACAGGCAGAGAGCAGAGTCATGGACTGTGTCCGTGGAAGCACCCCTGCCAAGGGTGCAGACTGAGCGCATTGCATAGCTGAGCTGTTGGGATTTTTTTTTTTTATTATTAGAAAATTTAAATTTTTAAAATGTATTCTTGTGCGTACATATGTGCCTATGATGTGCGGGTGTGCATCACATACGTGTGGGTAGGAGGTCAGCTTGTGGAGTTCACTCTCTCCTGACTTCATATGGGCTCTGGAGTTTCCCCTCAGTTCACCAGGCCTCTCTATTAGCCTAGCCATCTTGTCTGCTTCTGGGCCGTGGAGTTTTGAAAGCAAGAAGTTATCTGCGTATTTCTTGAGTCTCTGAGGTCCCATTTGTCAGTCTGTCCCTGTCTAAGAGGTCAGGCTTGGGAGTGCGATGGCTGTGCGTTTATGCCTGGCTCAGCACCTACCCGCTGTGTGAACCCTGGAGCGAGTTACCTCACTCTCTTTTGCATCTGCAAAGCAAGGTTGTCAATGCTGGCACCCCTGAGGGGAAGCTTCAGTGAGGTGAGGTGTGTTTAGTGATTTCAGGGGCTACAGCCGTGTTAAAACCCAGGAGGCGTGGATAATAAGCTACACACAGCAAGAGGGGGTGTAAGACGGCGCCTCCTTACGGAAGGTGTCTGTACCATATGACGCGTTATAGGGCGCTCCGGTCAAAGTTGACGTTTCTCGTAGTGGTAGAGGCGGAAGGCAAAGGGAACCAGGGTTGTGTCATGCCCTGAGACATCCCCCATGACGGCGCACAGCAAGGCATCAGCTGAGAAGCTCCAGGTGTATCGTCAGGGCTTTTAGCAGTGACTTAAATCCAAGACTCAAGATCATGAGTGAAATCACTATATAAAGTCCTGTAACTTTAGCCCAGGCTAGCCTCAGACTCTACAGTCTTCCTGCCTCAGTTTTCCAAGTGCTAGGCTTATGGGTATGAGACACCACATCCCTGAAACGTTTGTCATTTAGGAGCCATGAGGAAATGGAGGCAACACCTTAGAGTTAGGGGGAAATGGTTCTTTCCAGAGAAGCACTATTAATTTCTAGACTTTATCTTTATTTCTTTATCTTTTTTTTTTTCTGTTAGTAACACTAGTAGAGGCATTAGGGGAGAACTGTGGGTTTTGTTTTGTTTTTTTGTTGTTTTGCAGAGAGAATGCATGCAAGTAAGAGAGGGTCCTGCGTGAATATGAGTTGGAGGGCCCAGGCTTCAGGTCTCGATTTTCTGTCCTTGTTATCCCTCAACCTGGGTTCAGTTTCATTCACATTTATGCCTCAGCACAATCAAATCAATTGACCATGTGTCAGAGACCACAGCGGAACAGTTGCCAATGGTAAAAGCCACTGTGTTAATAGATCTGGGATGAGCTCAGCGCCAACCGCTCTAATTACAAAGCTAATGAGAAATGGAGGCTTCAGATGCCTTTGGCGAGCTAAGGGGTGAGAAGATGCACTGACGGGGTTCATACATGTCTTCTCCTAGGAACATTGTGTGTGTGTGTGTGTGTGTGTGTGTGTGTGAGAGAGAGAGAGAGAGAGAGAGAGAGAGAGAGAGACAGAGAGAGAGACAGAGAGAGACAGAGAGAGAGCTCTTATGAGTGTGCCTGTGTGTGTTTTCCCATAAAGGAGTCTATTGGAGAATGAACTTTCTATCTAAGATATGACTTCCTGAGTTAATAATTGAAGTCAGGTCAGGAAAAAAAATACTATTTTTCAATAGACTCTGAAGTGTTTAAATCACAAAAAGCAAAAGGCCAGAACTCGTAGATGACGTTTAGCCCAGATCTCCTGAAAATAGCCAAATGCTTGGGACACTTGGACTTTTATGTCAGAGAATATTTTCAAAATAAAAAGTCTCTAGACCCAGAAACAGGATTCAGAGGCCCTTTAAAAAAACATGGAGAGTCTGCGTTCTTGCAAGCACACAATTTTTAACAAGCGTGTGTTGGCTGGCACCTGCTCCTGCTGTCCTTCTTTACTGATAAAACAGGCTGTCTTTGGCTTTGCCCTGGAGGTGTGAAATCCTTGAGGTGACCCGCATGGAACTGTGCTAGCATCATGTATCTGTCTGGCTTGACAACATCCGTGTGTGTGTGTGTGTGTGTGTGTGTGTGTGTGTGTGTGTGTGTGTACACATACACGTGTGCTTCTAAGAGGCTGCAAGACCCTCTCCTTGAGTTGCTGTGGGTCTGGGCATTTGGGTCAATGGTAAGGCCTTTGTATAGAATGTACAAGGCCCTAGGCTGCACTCTCAATACAAGAAGGAGGAGGAGGAAGGGGAGGAGGAGGAAGAGGAAGAAGGAGGAGGAAGAGGGAGAAGAGAAAGGAGGAAGAAGAGGAGGAGGAAGAGGAAGAGGAAGAAGAAGAAGAAGAAGAAGAAGAAGAAGAAGAAGAAGAAGAAGAAGAAGAAGAAGAAGAAGAAGAAGAAGAAGAAGAAATCACCACCACCACCACCAACCGCCATCTGGCTTGTTTCAGCTTGTCCTACAATCTGTGTAATTTCCTTGGTATTCTACCGTGGTCTCCTACCTTCCTTACCTGATCCATATACAAAACTCTCTAATTTTTAAAAATTCAAATGGACTTTAGCCATCACCTCTTGCTCAAGTCACGTAGGCCCGGGATGGCCGTTTGTCAGGATGCGTTGATCTGTGTGGATTCTGGAGCCTCACCCATCCTTTTCACTTATCTCATGATAGAACTGGGAAGGTAGTGGAGAGAAGGACCCCGAGCACCCTGATGTTTGTGGGCAGTTGGTCTGTAGGGAGAAGTGTGCCCTAGGGGTGCTGGCCGTCAGCTGCTGGTGGACGCTGAGTGACCTTTGGGAGATGCCGCTAAGTTACCATCTTCCAACGTTCATGACCATTTTTGTTTTCAACATCTTGGGTTTCTAGAACCAAGTTGAGACTGACAGCTAACTTCATGTTTCCTTGAGAAAAGTCTGGGGTGCTATTAAATACCAGTGTTGTCCATGGAAAGTGCATGACCGTGGGCTGGTGAGCTGGTTCAGGGGTCACAGGCATTGGCTGCTCTCCCAGAAGACCTGGGTTTGAGCATCCACCCAACCATCTGTAACTCGAGTTTCAGGGGATGCAATGCCTTCTTCTGGCCTCCAAAGGTACCAGGTACATCTAATAATATGTTTATTCCTCAAAAGTCAAGCACATGGACACAGATCATCATAAGAGCTGGCATCTACTTCTTAGGCTTATATATAAAAACAGTTAGTGTCTTCCCCAAAAACATGACCTGGAAGTGGTTTACATGCACCCCATATTGAAGCATCATTATCCACAAGTCAAGCTCTGAGTGCCATCCCCAGAACCCCATAAAACGTGGTGGGTGCATACCCGTATCCCAGGATTCAGAAGTCGAGGCAAGAGGATCCGTTCAGAGTCATCTTTTGGTGACGTAGAACATTAAAGGCCAGACTGGGATCCATGAGGCCCTGTCTCAGAAACAGACACAACGACAAAGAACGGCTTGATACATTCTGCAAACCTTGGTCAACCCTGAGGATGTCGTGCTAAGTGAACGAAGCCAGACAACGCAGGAGAGTACGGCATGGTTCTTCCCCAGCGCAGACAGATCCACAGACACAGAGGAGAGTGGTGTGAAGAGAGGCAGGCGCGGAGTTACTGTTTTATGGGTGCGGCATTTCATGCGGTCAGAGGCAAATGCTTGTACAAGGGCGAGATTACCGTTGATGCTACTCAGCTGTACACTTGAAGATGAAGATACACGGTCAGCAAGATGGCTGGGTTGGTAAAGGTACCCTTAACTCTGACGGTCCGAGTTTCATTTGCAAGATCCTCATCATGGAAGGAGGGAACCAGTTTCCCCAACAAGTCCACAGACACCAATATATGTACTCACATGGTATTAGAAACCAAGACCATTCTGAGTAGGGTACTTGGGGGGCTGGTACGTGTGCAAGTGAATCAGCCCGGAACCCAGAGGCGCCCCTCCCCTCCGCCGTGTTCTCACATAGCATCTATATTCTAGAAGTGTTTGTAAAAAGATTGATTCCTAGTCAAGGTGAGGGAGTGAGAAGGGGGACTATTTTACACTGGCTGTGCCGGTGGTGCTGTACCAAGGAGCTTTGTTACCGATTAACAAAACAACTTAAGCCTGTTACAGCTCCTGACTGTGAAGAAATAGATATAAAAACAGGTCTATCTATTTATGTAAGCACACATGCCTTTTGGAGTCATGGAAGAGTTGTTTCCCTGTAGAGGATGTGGGCGATGGTCTCTCCCAGCCTCTTAGTGGTCCCAGTGGGTCCCGTGTGGTCAGCTGAGCAGGAGACGGTGACATGCAGGGACACACTCTCCAGGAAGTTCACAGTCAAGTGTTTTCTGCGTCCTGCACAGGTATTTCTGGCACACCGCCATATCTTGTGTGTTTCTACTTGTTCCTGACTCTGGGAGATGAATGGTCACGTCCTCAAGCCTTTGATGCTTTCTGTGTCTTTCTTTTGGGGATTATGATATTTCCCCTGTGTTCCTTGACTCTTCCTGGCTGGGGTCTTACAGCTGCTGGGTGTGTAAACTCGATGTAAATCACATCGAGTCAGCTTCTGGTTGAAGCTGTGTGTATCGGTGGCATTGCGAGGTGTGGCGGTCACCAGAGTCACTTTATGCCCCCCTCTTCTTCTCTGTGTGTGCTGAGCTGGTTCCCTCTTGAAAGACTGATCATTGATTGTCTTCCTATACTTTATTCTGGCCACCACTTAAGATAGGGTGGCTAGAAAGATGGCTGGGGTTGGGGGACGAATCACTTTCTTTGCAAACCTGACAACCCGAGTTCCTATCCCTAGGACCTACAAAAGCCAGACTTAGTGGTACACATGTCTGTAATCTGCACACATGTCTGAAATCTCAGGGCACCCTTACCGGGAAGGAGAGGGGAGGCAAAGACAGGAGAGCTGCCAGCAGCCAAGAGGCTGTCTCACCAGGAGGACACAGACAATGAATTAAAAAGTGACATAGTCTTAAACTGGGTAGAAGGTGAGGACTGACCTCCAGGATTGCTTGGTGACCTCCACCTGCAGACCATGATGCATGCATCCACGCATGTGTTCTGGAGGCTGGGAACTGGGAGCTGGTGCAGCTGGCCATCCTGGGTGTGTTCTGGTGGGGTCTCTCTTCCTGCTTGTAGATGGCCATCTTCTTGTTCGGTCTTCACGTGGTAGAAATAGCTCTAGCCTTCTTTTTGTTTTACCTGACCCCAATGGTGTCCCACAACCCAACTGTCACAACCTAATCACCTCCTAGGGGCTCCATCTCCATCTCCTAACCCCCCCCCCCACCAGTTGGGGATTCCAAAATAAGGTTTTGGGGATGCAGATGGTCCAAGATAAGGAAGCACATGGCTAAGCAGCCTGTTCAAAGTCATGCAAGTCTCAGGCGGCCAGTTCTGTTTCTCATCGCTTTGGATAGGTCTAGCTAATAAGTGGTTGGATTTCCCCCTTCTTTTTTCTTAGCTTACATAATAAAGAAGCTCTGAGCCGCTCAGTGCCTTCAGGAAGTTCAGGGTTTTGCTTTAATTCCTATTAAGGGGGTGGGAGGGATTGCGAGAGGAATCTTGAAAGGCTTTGGGGTCTCAGCACCTGCATAGCGCCTTGGGGCAGAGGGAAAGTGCCCCGACTGGGGCGGCTCGCTCCGAGAAGGGTGTCTGCAGCTGCTTTGGCCCATCATCTCTTTTTCTTCTTTCCCTTGGACAAAACCCAAACAAAGCAAAATGAAAGTCCAAAATCAAAAGCCAAGCGGAGCGGTGATGGGACCCGCTGTGTGTGTTCCCTGGGATGGCTCGGGGCTTGCTCAGAGTATAAGCCCAAACTTGCCAGGGTGAATTCAGTTCCTGGCTGTGCCTCCTGGGACTTCATCCATCAAAGCATTAGTTCAGGGGAACTTGGGCTCCCAGGCCAGATGGCTTTTTGTTTTTTCTTCTTTTTGAATTTTTAAATTATTAATTGATTTGCATAACTAACCAGTAGAGAATTAGAGAACTAACCTTTGTGTTAAAAAAAAAAAGTTACTAATAAGTCTCTCATGTCCTTCGGCTGCGTAAGCCAATAATACTTTTTCTCTAGCTGGATCTAGGGGGCAATGCCAGTTTGTAGCAAGGTGCCAGTAAGGCTGGGGTTTCCAGTAATGGGGGAGCAGCTGGGATAGGTACAATCTGATCTTTTTGAGGCTCTGGGTGCAGTGAAGAGAAACACAGTTCTATATGGGCAGTGTGCAGTCAGGCAGGTGAGCCAGACCATCTGAATGCCACGTGGACGGAAGCCCAGGTCTTCGGGTTTGCAAGTGGATAGCTTTAGAGGAAGGGGCCAGACTCTCTGGCCTGCTGGCGCCCAGAGCACCAAGATTTTTTTTTTCCGTTCAGGTTGTACAGTCTGAGTACTGAGATGGGCCCTCGAGAATATTTCCCCTGGCAGTTTCAAATACCAGCACCTCACCCAGTGTCCTGTGAGTGGCTGCGAGTGGGAGGGGACAGCATGGGCACATGATCAAATGACTCATTCTTGGAGTAACAGGCTTAGTGCGAAGGGTGAGCACAGGTTACCACAGGTAACCTGAGGTTAGTGTGGGTAGGTTTAAGTCAACGGTGGAGTCTAAGAGTCCCCAGGCTTGCCAGGTCAGCGTTGCCTGCATTCCAGTGGTTGGTTTGTATTCCAGCCGCTCAAGGTCGGTGAACTTAAGCACATCATTGACTCTTCTTCGGATTTTATTTCCATAGCTGTAAAGGGAGAGTCTTTGTAGTATCTATCTCACGAAGTCATTATAATGATTAAATTGTTGAAAATGAAAAGAAAAGCTTTGCTCGCCCCTGCTTCTGGATTCGGATGACGAAGTCCAGTATTCTTGAGGTGGAGAGCTGATATGCAAATAAAGGCAGATGAGAGGGGGCCGAGACCATAGGAACCCTTGCTGATGCTGGGTGGCCACCTGTTTATCTCTTCCTTGGAGGAAGGTTTTGGTAGGTAGCCCAGGTTAGCTCAGAGCTCACCGTGTAGTCTAAGTTACCCTGGATGCATATTTCTCCTGCTCAAGACTCCCAGATGCTGGGGTTACAGGCACGTGCCACCATGCCCGGTGAGACGTCAGCTGGAGCACTGATGGCCGGCTCCTTGTAACCCTTGTGTCTTAACGGCCTCTGCAGTGATGCTAGGCTAATCTCGCTGGAGGCTCAGGGAGCACACCACATTCACCCGCACACTGTAGGATGCACAGCAGTCGGAGATGGGTAGTTGGAGAGAGGGGCCAGTAGAGGTGATGAGGTGTCACAATGTTTACACTTAGCTCTCCAGAAAAAAGAGACAGTTCTGCTTTGTAACACTTTGTTACTTTGTAACACTTGCCCATTCGCGTGGTGTAAAAGTTTCTCCTATGGCTGATTGCAAGCAGGCAATGTGATTGTCCTAGCCTTGGTGTTGGGATAAAGTGTACACCGTAGTTCTTGTGTGCTAGGACAAGCCAGGTCTAGCTTAATCACTGGTTGGGGGGGGGGGGAGGGGAGGAACCAAGTGAAGGAGCAATCAGTCCACTGAGCAGTTATAATGATGTCAATATCACAGTTATTGAGTGCTTAGATTCTGTTCCAAGCTCCTCCCAGTGACCTTTCCTTTGTATCCCCTTGGCCAGAGGTGTCACCCAACCCTCTCTAGCTGCAGGGAAAGCTTGGTTAGACCCTCAGTATGTCATTGCCCAGGATGCCTCTGGGGTCCATGAATACAGGCAGATACCCCTCCCCCTCCCCCCAGCCAAGAAAAGGGCTCTTCAGTGAGTGACCAAGGGTCTGAGAAGACCCAACTCTTCAAGTAGATAGCTTCTTGTTCAGCCTCGAAATTGCCTTTCCAGCCAAACTAACACAAATCCCACTGTTACCAACACGATGCAATCTCTACCCGCCTTACTCCATGTCCGTGGGTACCACCGCAGACCTGGCAAACAGAGCCAGCCCTTGAGAATGGTCTGTTTCCTGATACAGACAGATACTAGCTGCAGTGATAAAGGTGGCGGGAAGAAGGGACTGTGTGCAGCTTGGCAGAACAGGGTTGCACCAAGCATTCAGAAATGCAAACACAGGTCCCCGTATGCAGATTCACCAAGTGTGACCTAGGGCGTGCCTGGCACCTGGATGCCAGGGGTGGGGAGGGGTGGGGGTTGGAGCCTGGGGGGAGGAGGGGGTGGCTGTGGCCAGAGTGAGGAGCAGAGTGTGAGAGGGTGTGTAACCCCTCCCCGAAGGTCTTCCATCCCTCCGCATGTGCTTCTGGGACTGCTCACAGCCAGTCCCGTCCCTGTGGCTTTCTCAACAGGGAAGAAGGCGTGGACTAAAAGGAAACATGGAAACTGGGGCTCGCATCACAGGGGCTGGGCTGCTCTGTCCTGAAGGGCACTCCGAGGCCTTAGCATCATCCAGAGTTTTTTTTGCAAATTTTCTACTTGCTTTTCATTTCCTGGAAAAAAAAAAAAAAAACCATGGAATATTGTTCATAAAACATGGAGAAAGTGTTTATCATTATGAGGCTAGAACTGGGAGTTAAATTCTAGGTTCTCCAGTGATAATGAGCTAGCCAGGGGGCAAAGGAAACAGAGGCCTTTGGGTCATAGTGTGTGTATACGTGTATGTGTGCATACGTGTGCATTCGTGGTGTGTGCGCGTGTGTGCTATGTGTATGTGTGTGGTGGGTCCACACCTCACAGCTTGCCCTCTTATCTCCTCATTACTGAGGCAGGCATCTCTTATGGTAGCTATCTAGCTGCAGTTTCGCTCTCCTCCTAAGTCTTTACCAGGCCCTTCCTCACCGGTTTCTTCATTCTGACAGTCTGGAGAAGAGAAGAGAAACGGAGTGTCCCCGGAACCCTGTCGAGGCGATCTCTAGCCTATTTCTTAGCAGCTTGCAGGCTGTGGCCTTATTTCAAAGGCTGCCTGCTCCAGCGCTGCAGTGTGCAGTGTGGTTTGCTTCTCTGAAGCCTGTCCTCCCAGGCCGGGCATGTCCTTTCCTGTTTAAAAATGGGATTTCCCAGAGGAAGCGCGGGATCAGGATGGAGGCTCTTAGACCCCACGCCAAGGTCAAGGTCTCCGAGTAGCTCGATTGAGGAGGGCGTGGGGCTGGGAGCTGGGCTGTTCCCGCCTTGTGCATCCTGTGCCCGCCTGCTTTCAGAAGCTTTGCAGAGCGAGT
This sequence comes from Apodemus speciosus, assembly GCA_002335545.1. NCBI lineage: Eukaryota > Metazoa > Chordata > Mammalia > Rodentia > Muridae > Apodemus > Apodemus speciosus. Next base: position 2,036,666 of record BDUI01000009.1, read on the forward strand.
AGTGCAGCTATGGGAGCTAGAAGCTTCTGCTGCTCTTGTAGCCGGAATGCCCCAAATTCTATCAGTTCTGTGTCTCGCAGGAGCCACGAACTTCTCACCCTCCTCCTCCTCCTCCTCCTCCTCCTCCTCCTCCCCCCCCCCCCCCCCCCCCCCCCCCCCCCCCCCCCCCCGTGCTGTGCCAGCTCGGTGGTACAGACAGGCTCTAAGAAGAGGCAGGATTTACATATTCTGCTAATCACAGCTGTCAGATTCCTCGAAGAGATCTGACGGTGGAGAGGCCTGACAAGTGTGGAGAGTATTTTTAACCGAGCTGTGTGGGGCTGATAGCCATTTAGGGACTAGTAATGGGATCTGAAGCGTCACTGGGAGGCTGTGGGGAAGCCGTGAGGGCTTGGGACCGCTCAGGCTGCGAGCTCCTGGGAGCTGGGCAGCTGAGGGAGGGGCCGTCTGATCCGGAAGGAGGCCCACCGTTTCCTCCCCCTCCTGACAGCTGTCAGTCAGCTGCCTTATGTATTTCAAATTGATACCTTCCTTGTCTCAGATGGGGCATGGGGGGCGGGGGAGGGCTAGATATTTGGTTGTTGAAAGGGTTTAGAATCGGAAATGTGCTATGCAACGCATTCGTTCGTTCATTCATTCATTCATTCGTCAGGCTGTCTGCTAAGGGGCGGATCCTGGGTGGGTGGATCTGGGCTTGGCTGAATCTTAGCGGTTCTAAGTTGCTTGTACAGATGCGGCTGCTGACCACAGCAGCCCCACCCAAGTCACAGGGTCTGAAACTCCACTGCCACTTTGGTGTGACAAGATGAGAAAATAGGGGCATGTTCTTGCCTCTGGTTCTGCCTTCCTAGTTTCCTAAGTGTTCCTCCTCTGGCCTTGTGCTCAGTCTTCTTCTTTTTGTTAGTGTCTCAGAGATGTCAGTGCCCTAGAAAGACTTTTCCTTCCAAATTTAAAGTAAGTAACGTCCTGGAATCCCAGTTTGAGTTCATTTTTTCGTTCTCTGTGTCTGGGTGTTTGTTTACTCACTTTGTTGCCGTTGCTATAACGAATCCCGGGAGACTGGGTAACTTATAGAGAAGAGGTTTACGCGGCTCTTGCCTCTGGAGGCTGAGAGACAACAGTACCAGCACATGGGGACAGCAGACCTTCCAGCGGGGTACCCTGAAGATGTCACATGATGAGGTGAAAGAAACTGTGCTAGCCTCAGCATTTATTCCTGCCATGGTGGCGCCATCTGTCACCAGAGGCCTCACGAGAGGCCGAAAGGATGGGGTCTCCTAGCTAGTCTTGGACTTTTGTCTTCCAAGACTATAAACCAAACAAATCCCCTTTCTTTGGGTGTTTCATTACAGTCACAGAAAAAGTAATTCGGATGCGCTGGGCAGAGGTGACGCACGCCTTTAATCCCAGCACTTGGGAGGCAGAGGCAGGCGGATTTCTGAGTTCAAGGCCAGCCTGGTCTACAGAGTGAGTTCCAGGACAGCCAG
>BDUI01000009.1:2051811-2071948 GCA_002335545.1 Apodemus speciosus
GGGGGTGGGGGTGGGGGTGGGGGTGTTCAGCTTATGGTTTTCAGTCTTGGAATCAGCAGGAGGGTCCTTTGTGCCAACAAAGATAGACTTCCTTTTTTAGTGTGACCACAGCAAACATTACTAGTGGATCTATTGCCTTCCTCCAGGTTGAATAAAAATGGAACCTTTGAGTCATTCTTATTCCAGTATTTGGTCCTAAGGAAGTTTATTCTTGTAAAGTTATGGAAATTGAGACCTAGAGCTTTAGTCATCTAGCATAAAGCAGGTACTCTTGTTGAATGGGTAAACATAAAAGCCATACACACACAGGCGCACACATTATTAGGTTGGTAGAGAAGTTCTCATTGGTCTGGTCTGATGGGATATATGTGGGGTGGTGGTCTTCAGATGATGTTCCTAAATATTTGAAGTCTTCCACACACATACATTTAGATCTGAGGTTCTCTGTCTGGATACCTCTGTCATACTTGCATTTCTCTCCAAAGAATGTAAAGAATAAAGTGTGTTGTCTCCCTGATAGAATACCACCCAAGCCAGCCAAATGAGGGCAGTAAGACATTGGAAATTGAACTGTGGGGGTCAGCTGGCCACTGCCTCCAGAACTAATAAGCCTGAGATTAGGGGACTTCAAAGGTCAGGACAGTTTTCTGAGGATAGGAAGGTCAATGACAGGGTACCTTCTGGCTTCTGCGAGACCCGGTAGAAAAGGTAGGGTGGATTGACTGGTTTGAAATGGTTTCATTTGTGTGGGGGTAAAAAAAAGATGTTTCCTAGTGAGTGGCTTTGTGTCACTTAAGGTGCAGGCCATCCTCAACTTACCCTTGCTGAGACGCCTGTTTTTCATTGAGATACTGCCTGAACTCTATCGTGGTACACGTTTCCGGCCCAAAAGGCTTCACAGTCTTCTGTAGCCTGAGCACGATGCCTTCAGTCAGGCCTGATACTATCCTGATCACAGATAATTAGGTTCCCGGGTGCCAAGATCATGGATTTGTGGCATTAGCAGAGGCTGTAAGTGCAGGGGGAGATGCCCTCTATAGAGAGGGAACAGACCTCACCAGACCCTGGCTCTATAGTGGATGACTTAGGACTTTCTAGCCTCAGGGTTGTGTGCCGTGGATTCTGTTGTTTGCACAGTACCCACGTGAGGCGCACTGTTACAGCGGCATTAGCAGCCGAGACACTCGTGTGCATGGGCGTGTGTGCGTGTGTGCGTGCGTGCGTGCGTGCGTGTGACCCATGGCAGAGGACTGTGCGGAAGCAGCGTGGTTGTGGTCTTTGAAGGCCAGAAGTCACAGGGGCAGGCCCAGCTATGTGCCCAGCTTCACTGTGGGGCCTTCCTGAAGCCTGCTCTGATGGGGAGGACACGGACACAGATGTATCTTCTTTGTGTCCTGTCACTTGAGGGCAGCTGTCCTTGCTGTGGAAGTGCTATGCTGCTGATGTCCCTCTCGTGTCCTCTGGTGCCCTTGTGGGGCACCTGTGTCTGCCCCTCAGCTTTGGCATGGGATAGGGACTTCAGGGACCGTGGCAGCAGCTCTAGGCAACCTTGAGACTGTTTCCTGCCCATTTGCTGAACTCCAAGCCAGAAACTTTCCATGCTGCTGAGACGGGAAGAGACTGGCATTTCATCGGGCCTCCTGTGAGTTCACAGATTTGATCAAAGAACTGCAGGCCGGAAGAAATGGAGTGGCGCTATGGTTGTTTTGTGGCCTGAGTGTCTTCGTCCTGTTTGAGCCTGAAGACGATGCCATTTCATGGGAAATACCCTTTAGAATCAGAGTGCCTATGTGACTTTCCCAAGACTGCACAGTGAAGAAGGCAGAACTGGGGCCCAGTCCCAGGCCATGTGGTTGCACAAGGCTCTTAGCCACTGTGTGCTGTGGCTACCTTAGATCTGCGCCACCTCTAAATCCCATTCTTGGGGACCTTTAAGATGAAGCCGGTTCATTGCTCTTTCAGGTTTGTTAAGTAAAGTACTTGAATGTTGTGCCAAACTCCCCCCGGAGTGGTCTTACGTACGGGCTCATCACACCTTACAGCAGCAGAGAGAGGCAGTATTGTTATCATCTCTATTTCACAAAAGAAATGGAGGCATGGCTTCTCAGGTCTCAAGGACAGGAGAACATAAAAAAGATCATTCGAACCCAGGCATCTGGCTGTGGGTCTCTCCCCCCCCCCCTCTCTCTCACACACACACACACATACACACACACACACACATGCTCGCACGCACGGGTGCACGGGCGCACACACGCACACACCTACCTACCTACTTGTCTATAAAGCAAAGTGAGACCAACTTCTCTCTTTGTTACTTAGGTGGACAAAATCACAGGAAGAACCCACCTGAGCGTCCTGGGTCCAACAAAAGGCACACGACTAGATTTGTTTAATAAAGAGACAGAGAAGATGTGTAGCTCTGGTTAGGTAATAAATTCCCCATTGGACAGGGACTGTGAACTGAGAGACCAGAGTCCCTTTCCCTATGGTGACCTTCCAGACAAGGCAGCACCATGCGCCGTTCACCCGAGAGAAGGCACCCAGAGGATGAGACCCCCATTCTGTTTGTTAATCCTGCTCATTCTCAACACATGGAGTCCTGGGGCTGAGGCCATCACTGGGCACGAAGCAGAAGAACATGTGGGCTGTCCAAACTGAATCGTTCCCTTTGGGATGAGACGTGACAGATTGGAAGAGCCCAGGTTAGGAATTTGGGGTCCTAATTCCATGGGACCTCTCAAAGTTTCCCAGCCTGTGTCTTTGGGAACCACCTATAATACCCTCTCATGTGGCTTTTGTCACTGCTGAGTGACAGTCAGTGTTTTGGTGACATAGGTAGGATCTGGGGATATGGTTAGCTCCGCCATGCCTGAACTCACACCCCTTGGGAAGGCCACACACACACACACACACACACACACGCACATACACATACACACACACACACACACACACGCACACACACACACGCAGCACACACACACGCACACACACACACATACACACACGCACACGTACACGCGCGCGCACACACACACACCTGTGTGTTCCACATTGTCTTTCCTGCTGGAAGAAGCATGTGATGCAGGAAGCAGTTCCTTTATGTGTACCAAACCCCTTGGTCCTCTGATGCCACGTTCCGCTAAATTGCTAAACAGACAGAAGCAGTTAACGGTCTCAACCCTCAACCCAGTGCCTGCCGTGAAGCGGATAGACACATCCTGTCTGTGCCTCAGTGGGTGTACAGCAAGTGCGAAGAGACTACACTGATCACTCTCGAGCCAGTCTGTGATTCCAGCCAGATTCCACTTAACCGGATGAAGCCAGACTGCTACACACACACCCCACATACAGCCAAGGGGTTCGGGTATGCTGTCCCTCATCCACACCCGTTTCCTCCGGGCACCACCCCTGCCTTCGCTGTTGTTGYTGATGTGGTGGTGGTGGAGGAGAAAGTTGACTCACCCTTAGCATTTCGCAAGCTGCGCCCCCCTTCCCCGCCCCACCGATAGGTGTGTGAGCAGCTGGGACTCTTACCATCTGCAAAGCCTTCACACTCTGGCTCATTCTCTTTGCACCTCGTGGTGACTGAGTGGCACGTCATCTCTGCGTCTTGTCACTGTCTCTTCTCTGAAGTCAGGATGTGAACTGAATGAATGGGGGAGGTAAAATTGGGGGGGTCATCTCAAAGGGAGACCCCTTTCTTTCCATCCTCTGAAACACTGTGCCAGGCATTTCACGTTAGGGGTGCAGTGGTGTACTTGAGATCCAAGTTCCACCCTCAGTCCCCCAAACAAGCGCTGTTTGTTGAGCGCGCGGGATGTCTGGTGGCTGTGAGTCACTGGAAGATAGCCTTCGGTCCTTAACAGAACCCTGTGATCTTGGGAACTCTCATCTTAAAGACGGGGTGTGAGGAGGTGGGGGGGGGGGCTGGATTGATCCAGCCATGTCGTGTTTAGTTGGTGGTGAGCTCACGGTTCCATTCTCAGAGGACAAACATTGTTGTCGTTAGTAAGATGCATTGAAGGCTGCTCTATGCCCTGTGTCACACGCTTATATATTTGCTGTCCTTTAGTCTGGTCTGATCAGAGAGGGACATGGTTTCCTGAGGATTACACAGTAGGAAGTAACAACTTGATATCGAAGCTGATCTGCTTCTGGAAGTTTTTGGCTCCTGGTTCCCCCAGGCTGGATCAGTTCTTTCTTGTCAGGACAGTGTAGCATCTCACGTCCAGTCAGACCCCTCAGCCGAGGGAAGGAGAACGCGAACTCTAGGAGGAAGTTGTAACCCGAATGGATGGCAGGCTGGCTGAAATGTGAGTTCACTCCAAATGATCCCTCAACAAAGATTTCCCAAGGGCCAACACTGTTCCTTCAGTGAGCCGGACAGAAGAGTCCCCGGAGCTCTCTGTCATGGCCACATCACCAATAAAGCAGCTTAAAGGAGTTTGTGCAGGTTCATGTTTGAGGAGATACAATCTTCCAGGCAGGGAGGGCTTTGTAGCAAGAGGGAGGCGTGATGGGCGTGGCTTTCACCTTTGAGTGAGGGTGTGGCTCCCACGAGGCCGGGGTAGGTGGGGTGGGGGGGTGGGTGGTGGTGGTAGTGGGCGTGTCCTTGTATTGGGGGCGTGTCCTTGTATTGGGGGCGTGTCCATAGTGCCAGGGGATGTTTTCATATTGTTAGAAACCTTCCTTTCCTCTGTGTCTCTCCTCTGTGCCCCTCTTCCTTTTTGGGGCTCAGAAGTTGCTGACTGCAGTGTTTGCCTGGAGAGCATGAAAGCTCACTGTTAAAATAAAATCCATTCTTGTCGTCACAAAGCCAACGGGCCACCATTTATAACCAATCAGACATGAGTGTGCTCTTCCATAATAAGTGTGAAAACAGTTGTTGCTCATGTGCAACATACCTTGGTGGTTGGGGACCTCCCACCACACCCCTGAGTCAGATGACAGCATTTATTAAGCACTCCGTGTATGCGTCTTCCTGGCTTGGGTCCCTGTCTTCCATCAGCCCGTTGAATCCTCAGGGAAAAAGTCTTTGCTACCGTTGTAAATATGTGGAAACCAGGGCCCACGGAAGGGAGCTGCAAATAGCTCCAGGTCCCATGCCTGGAATCCCTGACACAGTGGACCTGGTGCCAAGGAAGAGTGGGGTGGTGTAACTGACCATTCTGAAGGGGGGCCGAGAATCTGTGTGTCTGCCACTAGCCAGGGAAGGTCGGAGAGTACTCGCTTTGTTCAAGAACTGTCCAGAGTCTGTTTGAAGGCAGGCTCGGGAGTGAGAGCATCCTTGTCGCTGTTGGACATTTGCTCAATCGAGATGGTTCATCCACTGTTCTGTCCAATCCATGGCTCCCAGACCCGGGGGCTTTTAAAAGGCACGACTCCCAAGCCTGGGGAGAGGATTTTCGAGCCAGGGATTTGATTTGGGGGCCTGTGACTCTGCACTGAGCCACCTCGACAGCCTGAGAAGGTATCCAGTGCTGAGGAGCACACAGATTCAGTGTAAGGTCGGGAGGACATCTGTGGGTCCTGCTGAGGTTCAACATTGTCTTAGGCAGGGTTTCTATCACTGCAGTGAAACACCATGACCAAGAAACAAGTTGGGGAGAAAAGGGTTTACTCAGCTTACACTTCCACACAGCTGTTCATCACTAAAGGAAGTCAGGACAGGAACTCACACAGGGCAGGAACACGGAGACAGGAGCTGATGCAGAGGCCATGGAGGGGTGCTGCTTACTGGCTTGCTTCCCCTAGCTTGCTCAGCCTGCCTTCTTATAGAACCCAAGACTACCCGCCCAGGGATGGCACCACCCACAATGTCGATCAGTAATTAAGAAAATACCTTACAGCTGGATCTCCTGGAGGCACTTCCTCAAGGGAGGCTCCTTTCTCTGTGATAACTCCAGCTTTCGTCAAGTTGACACACAAAACCAGCCAGTACAGACATGCCATACTCAAGACAAAAATGGTGGTGTTACTAATAGCCCAGACGCTCCGGGTCCAGACATATACGGGGACCTGGCACCGCCTCCTCAGCAAACTGTGTTGGTGCGGTTGAGCATATCCCACACCGCTTTTAAATATACGTAACTCACAAATATACACTTGGTAAAATATACATAACTTAAAGCTGGCATTTGGGCAGAGAGATGGTTCAGTGGGTATCGTGCCAGCTGAAGAACCACGTGTCTGTGATCTCAGTGTTCCTGCGGCAGAAGCCTGCTGGTCAGCCAGGCTGACGGGCACATCATTAGCAGCTGTAAGACACAGAGGCCCTGCCTTGCACAATACAGAATGGCAGGGCTGACACCTGTGTGTGCCCCGTGACACCCATGTTTGCCACGTGACATCCGCAAGTACACGTTGACACATGCCTGCTCCCTCAGTAGGCAACACACACACACACACACATACACACACACCCACACACACACTGAATGCTGACTAATAGCTTTCTAGTGATGGTAGCAAGAGTGGGGTCATCAGTGACAGGGCTCTGTATTGGGCTCTGAGTTGGTGTTTCCGTCCTGGGTGTGTCTGTTGAGAAGCTAGAGCTCACGCAGGCTGAGGCGAAGGAGGCACTGCAGGGTATGTATAATTCTCCATTTCATTATTGGGTCGGTACCACAGGCGGCTTCCTCTGCCGCTTCCATCTCCCTGTGCAGAATAGAGAATGTACGCGTCAACCTTCCTAGCAGGGCTACCGTATTCACGTAGTGCCCGGGATGCCGGGGCTGGACCTGCATGCCTCACTGTAAGCCTGCCTGGTTGCAAACCACACAGATGGGCCTTGTACGCCGAAGAAGAGTTTCTTCTTTGTTTTAAGCCTTGTGTCAACAGAAGCGCTGTAGACACTCCCGCTACTCGTCTCGAGCTGTTGACTTCATGCAGTCTTGGCCACAGGTCTGCGGTTTTCAGGTTCCGAGGCGGGGGTTGGGGGGGGCACAAGGCCAGCCTGTTCACCGTGGAGCCCAGTGCTAATGGAATATTCTCGAGCGTGCCTGGCATGGAGGCCGTGAAGTCAGCAAGTAGAGTGAGTTGTGGAAATAGTGTCCTCGGTGGGGATCTGAAAACATAGTCCTTCTTCTCTGGAAGGGCACTGAGACCCGGGGTGGGGGTAGGATGAAGAGTCAGGACAGAGTCGGTGGCTTTCTGTGTCCCACCCCAGAGTTCGAGGGTGCCGTTCTGTGACATTCTGCACTGTCATCCTTTTCTCTTGGAGAGAGACCTGGACGTGAAGGAAGGGGTTTCTGGGGGTGGGGCTAAGGGGGCTGTTGGAAAGCTGTGTATCACCCGTGTGCCTGGCGGCACCCAGTGTGCCCACAGGCACCCAGTGGGCCCACCACTATTCGAAAACCAGACCCCTTTCATTTCTAGGTGGGAACCAGGAAGTCTTGGACTCTGGTCATGGCTGGTTGGCTCACCCACAGCTCTGGCCATCAACTCACTGAACCTTAGCTGTTTCCTGAGGGGATGTTTTGTGTCTGGCTCCATACAAAGAAGATGCTAAAAGTAGCTGGAGGCTATCTCTGAGAGAGAATGGGGAGCCCCTGGGTATCCCCCTGAAGAGTGCAGTTTCTGCTCTAGTGCTGGTCTTCTCTTTGAAGGACGAGGGCCAAGTCCTAGAAGAACATCAGGCTGGGTCTACACTGCATGCCCAGGGAGAGCCAGCTCTTCCTGCCTTCCTTCCCGGGTCCCCAGTGTACTGTGGAGGCTTAGTGGACTCTGATCCTTTAGTGCTTGTCTCCTTCCTGGACTCCACGAAGGCAGCCCAAGGCTAGAGGACCAAGGTAAGCTCCGGTCTAAGCAGGTTGGCACTGCTGGCTCAGCTCCTCTTGTCTTCATGTCACTGAACGTCAGTGCCTTTCTCTGACTCAGGGGGACGCACGTTTCTTTTGTGACCTTGGGAGCATCATAGTACCTCTCCGGACTTGGGTTTCTCTTCCATACAATGAGAGGCAGTGTGGATGGGTGGAGTGGGCAGGCTGTGAACCAGGTATTTGTTATTCTAGAGCCTGTATCTAAAATGGGCTATCTCAAGCCTGTATCTGAAATGGGCTATCTCAAGCCCGTATCTGAAATGGGCATTTTCACGGTGCTATCTCACACAAAGGTTCTAGAGAATGAATGTATCCCAACGGGGACTTCAGTTTCCCGTGTATGAGTGTAGCCCTTGGCTGTGTCCCAGCCCCTGACTCTGACGCTGGCTTCCCCAGTTGATCTCTGCTGCAGAGATGCCAAGGTGTTTGCTCGCTTGAGTGACTCCTAGCTATTGAAAGTAGAAGCCGAATGCCTAAGGGTCTCAGCAGGATCAACCTCACCGGCTGCTTCAGTTCCCTCTGGACCAATCACACACCTTCTGCCAGCTTTGATCATCCGGTGCTCATGGAGCTGTAATCCACAATTGAGGATCACAGACACGGATGGCGACAAGAAGGAAGATTCCAGGCTTGAGTCAGACTGTAAAGACAAATAGAAACTAAAGACGAGTTTCCTGACTTGATGAACCTTTCTGTGTTCTCTTACCACAAGGAAGCCAGAACCTTCCCATATATGCATAAGCTATTTTAATCGTGTGGGTTGCTCTAAAGGGGGGCGGAACCATATCCCTGTTAAGCTCCTGGCTTCATACACCCAGGTACTCCGACCTCCTTGCAGAGAGTGTTCGACCCTCCAGCAATGTAGACATGTGCATAGCGGACCAGTGAAGAGGCTATTATATGAATATTCATAGTTCAGGAATTCTAGAGAACTAGGTAGCTGGCCTTGCCTTCTGCCCAGCAGGTCTTGGGTCTGTCTGCCAGGAAGTTTGAGGAACCCGAGCTTGCTTTCCTTGTGCTGGTTATAACTTGTTTCCAGGATGCAGCCGGACCAGGAGAATTTTACCCAGAGGTGGGTACCTGTCCCTCTGAAGCTTCCTTAAGGGTCTTCCACACACATTATACAAATTAAGACATGAGTTGCTTTTTTTTTCTTTAAAAAAAAAAAAAAGCTGTTTACTAAATTAGAAACAAAAGATGGATATCCCCGTTCCTTTCTCAGCCTTCTTAGCTTTCTGCAAACCCTAGTTCTGTCCTGATCTCTCTGTCTGGATCCTCGGAGCCCTTCGGAATCTAGGAGCCTCCCCGCATCCTCCTTTCTTGGCAGAATCTCATATGCTGGGTACCTCTTTCAGCCGGCTCTCTTGTGGGTGCTGGGTCCCAAGTGTGTCAGGCTCTTTGAGTGTCTGCTGGAGGATAGCTCACGCCTGGTCAGGTGGCGGACCATCTGGCAGTCATTGTAGTATTCTGTGGCGCAGCTGTGCCTCTAAAAGCTAAGGAGGCAGAAGCCTAATGTCTAGGTAGAGTTCGTAGTCTGTGGGGCCTTTGAGAGGCAACCAAGATTAGATGACAGCATTAGGCCGGGGTTCTCATAATGATACCCGGCTTTATCAGCAGCGGTGCAGAGACCCTGAGCACTTCTGTCCTGGCCTTACTGCGTGATGCCCTTCACCGTGTTGAGATTACCATCTGAAGATGTGGCTCGAGGGTGTCACCAGGAGCCCAATCCATGTCGGCACCATGCTCTGAGACTGACCTGGCTCTGTAACCGAAGCTAAGTCATCTCTATTCTTTAAGACTGACCAAGCCTGCTGTGTTCAGGCTTTGCAGAAAACAGTGCAGAGCTGACTGAGCCTTAGCATCGTGAGATCTGTTGAGAGATTGATGCTGTTCATGCCTCCGTAGGGGCAGCAATTTTCATATAATTCACTTAAAAATTTGAAGGCATCCTAGCACTCTGGAGGTAGATCTCTGTGAGTTTGAGGCCAGCCTGGTTTACGGAGTGAGTTCTAGGACAGCCAGGGCTACATAGAGAAACTCTTGTCTTGAAAAACAAAACAAAACAATTAAGGCAGAAAAGTTTGATAATTAAGATTTCTCTTTCTCTCTCTCTTTCTGTACCTTCCTCCTCCCTCCCACCTCCTCTGTGTGTGTGGTGTGTGTGTGTGTGTGTGTGTGTGTGTGTGAGTGAGAGAGGGGGGGAGAGAGAGAGAGAAAGAGAGAGAGAGAGAGAGAGAGAGAGAGAGAGAGAGAGAGAGAGAGAGAGAGAGAGAGAGAGAACGAGCAAGAGGGAGAGAGAGAACGAGCAAGAGGGAGAGCATACCATGGTTCTCCTGTGGAGGACAGAGTAGAAGCCTCAGAAGTTGAGCCTTCCCTTCAGTGTGGGATCCGGGAATCGAACTCAGGTCCTCAGGCTTGGTTGGCAAGCGCCTTTACCTACTGAACCAAATCATCGGTACTGTCCTGTTGCAAGTGAAGCCAGTGTCCCAGCTTCCACAATGTGGCTGTCACTCAGGTGGGTGTGGAAGTGTGGCCGCCTCTGTGTCCTGACCCCACTCGGTCCCTGCTTGTCCCTYGGAGACTCATTCCCTGTGGTGAGAAGGAGTCTTTCCTACATCCTTTCCTCCTCTGTCACACAGAGATGAGAACTCACAGAGAAGCTGTGTGGAGGAAGTTGTTCATCTAAGGCCTGGCAGTCAGTGTGCCTGTGCTCAGGACAAAAGATGGGTCCTGCTTGGACCCTTCTCCTCCTCCTCCTCCTCCTCCTCCTCCTCCTCCTCAGTGACCCAGGGTCAGCCAGCCAGAACCAGACCCTTCCTGACACAGTGACTGCTGAGGCTTCCCTTCCTGTCACTGTAACAAGCATTGTAAGATACCTTATTGCTTGATGGCTTTTGAATTTGATTGTATAGATAGGCCCTGCCTGGCTGAGTCTGACTTTTAGTAGCTAAACACAACCTGAAGGTTCCTGTTACACACCTTCAAACTTACCACAGCCACGAGAAGCTGGGTCACGGGAAAGATGGGGTGCTCCTCTGCGCTTTTCTGTCATGAAGCTGTTATATTTTTTTACTTAAGGTGGGGGGGGGTCTTCTAATGCTAAACATTCTCATTGGGAGACTCATGACAGTCATCTAAGGTTCTCGTTCTCTCTTCCTCCTTCCCTCCTTCCTTCCCTCCCTTCCCTCCCCCCCCCCAGCTCTCACTCCCACCCTGATGCCTGGCTGCTGAGAGCCTGGGGAACCAGGTCCAGAGGCATCTTGGACATGCAGGGAAGGAGGCAGCCGAAAACGTGGGCATGTTTAATAGGATGCAGCTGCAAAGGCCTTTCCCTGCTGGCCACACTTCAAGAAGACTGGACACACAGCAGAGCCCCCCCACCTCCCCMCCCCACCCCACCCGTCTGTGGCTCCCCCCCCCTCGCACCTGCGTTCACACCCTTCGTCCCTTGCACACTCGTTCAACGGCAGTGACAAGGATCGTGTGCAAGCATCTTGGAATGTCGAAGCATATGCTGCCTTCTCATTGGCAAGATCTCTTGGGGACAAGAGGTGGGGACGGCTCATTTGTTAGCAGCAAGCCCCCACCCCCGTTCCATCCCCCACCCTTCAGGAGATGTGAGGAGGAGACAGAAAACGATCCCCGGCTTGGAGGATCCCGGGGTGGGGCTGCAGGTAATGTTTGGTTTTCGGGGGGGGGGGGGATTCCAGCCCTTTGTTTAGAACGTGACTTTCAGTTACATCCTTAGCACTAGGCCCCCTGTTAGGTTGAAGTCCGAGTAAGGAAGAACGGTCAGAAGCGGTCCAGCGCTGCTTTTATTTCTATCGGCTGGCTCCCACGTAGGTCTGCGTGGGTGAGATCCTTGCCTACTCTCTGAATTCTGATGTGTCAACGCCATTGCCATGATTTTTACATCAGGATTTCAAATTACAGTAGTATGTTTAACTCATTAGTGATATGCCACGATTTACTAAAATGCACTTAAGTGGACTGTAATTCGTGAAATTCTCTCTCTACCTTTGGCCATCTTAGAATATTTCCAGTGTTTAACTGGTAGAAAGAAAACACAGTAATGAACGCATGCGCGTGCGCACGCGTGTGTGTGTGTGTGTGTGTGTGTGTGTGTGTGTGACTGTGTATGTCTGTGAGTGTGTGTGTATGTGAATGTGTGTGTGTCTGTCTCTGTGTGACTGTGTATGTCTGTGTGAGTGTGTGTGTATGTGAATGTGTGTGTGTCTGTCTCTGTGTGACTGTGTATGTCTGTGTGAATGTGTGTGTGTGTGTGTGTGTGTGTGTCTGTGTTTTGACTAGAGGTCAATTTCAGGGTATTCCTCTGGAGTTATCCATTCTGTCTATCTATCTATCTATCTATCTATCTATCTATCTATCTATCTATCTATCTATCTATCTATCTATCTATCGGCAGGGTCTGAACATGTAGAACTCTATGACCAGGTTGACCTTATGCTCACAGGGGTAACCTGCCTCCAACCCCCTAGTGTGGGGATTAAAGGTGTGCACTGCCATGGCCACCACTTCATTTTTTTTCCACACAAGTTGTCTGAACTGGTCCAGAGTTTACCAGGTAGACGAGGCTGGCTGGCTTGCTAGCCCCAAGAATCTGCCTCTCCGCTCTCCCTGTCCTGGGATTTTGAACAGAAACACTGAGTCTGGCTTTTAACACAGGCTCAGGGTATCAAATCCAGATCCTTATTCTTGTTCCACAAGCATTTTGCCAGTTGTGCTGTTCTCCAGATCCGGCAGGACAGATTTTTTTTCCCCCACTAGGATTCCTTTCCATCATACCCCCCCCCCCCACACACACACACCTCGGTGCCATTGTCGCAGAGGAAAGCCGGTAGGTTTGAAGAGTTTAAACCTTCCTGGCTCCAGTGACATGGCACATACAGCCATGTTTTTCAAGCAGTGTTGACTCTCTTGACTTCTATGCCAGAAACACATCAGATAGGTGGGCGACTGAAAACATAATTCCTTGTCTTTAACTCACCCGGACCTACAGAAGGGAAAACAGGGTTGGGTTGCTGGGTGGCAGCTCTTTATGACCTGAGTGTGTGTCCTTCTGCTGGGATTTTATCTCGACGTCTCTTGCTTTGGAGAGACAGACCCACTGGCCAGCAGCCCTCTGAGCATCCGGGCTCTTTGCCCTTTATCTCCAGCAAGGCCAAATGCTACCTCCACCATGTTCTCCACCCTCCTCTGCCCATGACAGTGGGGTTGCTCCCCTCGGCTCTGAACTAATTCCATCTCCCACAGATTGTGTGTGTGCACGTGCTGCATTGCGGCAGTGGGATTTTGGCTTGAATCAGAAGAGAGACGATTTTTAAGGCCTTCTTCTGGGGAATAGTTAGAAAAAGAAATTATGGAGTCGCCATTGGGAAGCCTAATGGTCTTTCATTCACACTTACCTGGGGCTGGGTCGTGCTCTCAGCCTCTGCACGGGCAATTTGTTCAGGATTCACGGCAACTTTAGGAAGGTGGTGCTGGTCTTGTGAACTTGCGCATGTTAGCGAGTTAGAGTTGTGTTACTCATGAGCGCACACTGGATGTTTCAAAGCAACGGAAATTTGTCCTCCCACTTTCTGGAAAGGTGCCACACAAAGTGAAGGTGTCAGTTGGCTGTGTTCCCCTGGAAGGCCTCTCTGGGGGAGAATCCTTGCCCCACCTTGTACCCCGGCTTCTGGCAGCCCCCCAAAACCCTTGCCATCCCATCTTGTCATCGAGTCCTTCGAGTGCCTTTGGCCATCTTCTGCTCTCTACCCTGTGTGTGTCTGTCTTCTCCTCCTCTCATTGGGCACCAGTCATGTGACTTGGGACCCACCCTCATTCACTGTGACCTCATCTCCGTGAAACAACAGTTACGCTTGCAAAGACTATTTCCAAATAAAGATACATTTTGAGGTTCTGAAATACGAACTGGAGATGGTGCACAGTTCCATTCCTGCCTTCTAGGATAAGGTGGAGACCAAGAGGAAAAGAAGAGGCTAGGAAAACTCAGAGCCTTCCAGGTGGTCTTGAGAAAAAAAAGGGCAACTGTCCCTTTGATAGGCACAGGGAAAGGCTGGTGCCCTCAGCAAGACATTAGCCTGCAGATGTAGCCTGCCCTGTACAGCTGACTGCAGCTGTCTTGTGCAGAGCTGAAAACGGGGAGCCAACAGGCTTGGAGTTACTGGTCCCATTTTCAGTAACTTCAGCAAAGGCGACTCCTCGCCAAGAGCTGCGTCACTTGTCTGTAAGCGTGGGGGAACCCCAGAGGCAGACATCAACGTGTCCAAGTTGGAAAGTCAAACTGGAGGCACCAGACACCAGAAGAAAGCATGCTGGCGTGTTATCTGCAGCCTGCAAAACACATTCAGAAGCATTCCAGGAAACTGCAGGGCAGGGGCTGCATTCCCTAGCAGTCAAGGCTGGGACTGAAAACTTAACCGCTCAAGGCGCAGAATGACTTCTGTGTGGAGGATGCGAGATAGGAGTTTGAATGCTGTCTGCTTTGTCTCATCGGAGGGGATATAAAGTGAATTTATAGGGGCTTTTGTGGGTCAGCTGCCAGCTCCTGCTCTTTGAACTACTTTTCCATGGAGTCTTGAGTTTCTCTACTATAAAATCCAACCACTGTGGAGCTTCAGAGATAATATAGGGTTAGTCTGGGGTATGGGCTGCTGCCTCGTGCTTTATGGTCAGCCTGAAGTCGCTCTGTCATGTTTGTTAGCACAAGGCTGATTGTTGTATTTAAAAAAAAAAAAAAAAAAAAAAAGGTTTCTGATAAAAAAAATTCAAGTCCCGAATTTCATAGCCTACCTCGTAAGAATCCCAACGAGCTCTGCCAGTGTGTGTCTAAAGTGGCCTTTGATTAATATTTAGCCTTAAAGAAACTTTTTAGCTGGCTTTTAATAATTTAAATTGCATTTAAAATTTAAAGGCCTTCTTTTTAATCCATCAGTTCCCAGAAGAAGAAGGTAACATCTAAATAATACAAGCCCAATCGTTGAGATGTTGGAAGGGTTTTTGACTTGTACCAGGACAGCAATGCGTTCGAGTAAATCTTATGTGTTGATGTTGTTAGGCGGATCTTCTCAATGGGTCGAAATCTCGAAAATATTAATAACTCATCCTGAAAACATCGCTGTGCTTATTTTGGAAATAGTCTTGCTGAGCTTTGAATTTATGCATAGTTTACTCGTTTTAAGTGTGGTTCTATGGATTGGGCCAGATCGACAGAGCTGTGTAGACTCCCTCACAGCCCAATTTAAGTTGGCTGTCATGCTAACAAGAAATCCACGTCTGTTAACTGTCACTCTTGGTTCCCAGGCCTGGCCTTGGGCAGACTCAGAGCCACTTCTGTAGCAATAGATTAACTTCTTTTGTACATATGTAATTTCTTATAGTTTGAAACTATCCTTGGATTTAAAAACTTGGTATTTTAGGCCATTTTGGAGACACCTTTTGAGCCATTTTATTGGCCACAGTCCCACCAGCCTGATGGCTTTGGCCCGGCACTGAGCTCAGTCTGAGTGGGGCGGGGACTCTTGCAGGACTTGAATCACACATAACTCCACCCAGGACCAGCCCCACCTGTCTGATTCCTGGCCCATCTCTGTCAGGCTGAAATAGTAAGATGCTTAGGAGAGAGCTGACAGGTCCAGCAGTTCTGAGTGTCTGTTCTAGATGGTCACTCTGAGTTGGCCATCTGCTGTTCCTATTAGAACTCGAGAGGTCCTGGTTCTAGCCACAGCTCCGGGACAGTTTCTCGTACAGCAGGCCTGGGAACCACGTTTTTTCTTTGATGTCCCGTGCCTTCCCTTCCGGTACATTTCCGTTCCTTCTCTTCTCCCTACCCACTGCTATGCTCTTGGGCTGAGTGGCGTTCTCTGCTGGCCAGATGATCATTTTCCGAGTTTTGTGTCTTAGCCCATTCTGGCTTCCTATAACAACCAACCACAGACGGCGTAGCATCTGAACAGAAATGTTATTTCTTACAAGTTCAAGATCGAGGTACTGATGGATATGGGTTCTGTGTTTTCTGTGTCCTCCTGGGGTAAGGTATCATTGTTTATCCAGACAGTAGCCCCCATTCTAGAGGCTCTGTCCCCGCGGCTGACACGTCTGGAACACTCCACCAGCTTTCAGTATAGGAATCTCAGGGGGGTGAAAACATTCCTCCCGTTGGTCCTTCTACTCTCCCGGTGTGGCTCCATCACACCCAGGTCTGAAGACACTCTCTCCCTCTCAGCCCTGCACATCCACACCCTGTGCTTGCACGGAAACCATCTCACCGCAGTCTCCAAGACACCCTCCTTGTCTCCTGTGAGCCTGAGTTAAGGCATTCACAGGTAGTTTCCTTGGGCAGGACCTTGTGCTTTTGGAAGTAGGTACATCCCAGCCCCCCAACTTCGTCCTATTACTGCAGAGGGACCAGAACCCTCGGGAGTGGGAGAGGTGCTTGCAAAAGCCGTTGGTTTTGATGGATTCCTTCAGTGGCCAGTTTTATGTGGCAGGTGAACTTTTGAATGAGCAAGTCTATTCTTCCCTGCTGGGTAATAGAGCCCCTGGGGAAGGTTTCCAAGTCAGCGAGCCTCCTGGTTCTTAGATGAAGGCTATTGCTTGTCTTTTCTGTAACTCGAGGAATATTTACTGAATTCTTAGAACTATACTCATGACCTTCAGCAGCTGAGAGTTCTATTCAGCGTCGTCCTGCAGGGTATCGGGAAGGACCTTCGCCTTATGAGCTTGAATACTAATGGACACAGATTGGGAATTGACTATAAGAGTCAGGTTTCTCCCAGCCTGTGCAGCCTGAAGAAGGAAGGGAATGAGCTTTGTGCTTACCAGGCGGCTATGGAGTCCACTGGACATACACCACTGTACTGGGGACATGCTGTCTCATATTAACTTTTCTCAGTGCTTTTGCCTGTGTGTTTTAGGTCTCCCCCTAACGTGTGTGTGTGTGTGTGTGTGTGTGTGTGCATGGAAGCCAGAGGGTATCCTCTAAAACTCTGTCTCCGTCCTTTGAGACAAGGCCTCTCATTGGCCTGGAGGTCACTCACTAGGTTAGATTGTCTGGCGGATGTGTCCACTCCCTGGCCAGGAGTGGATTGACAAATCTGGCATTTTCATGTGGATTTTGGAGGTCAGGTTCTTAAACCCACTCTTGATGCCCTAGCCCTGTCCTAACTCTGTTGCCCAAGAAGGCTAAGGTAACCCCACCTTGAAGGAGGACTGCCCTGTGGGGAGGAGTCCGCTAGCAACCGCAGTAACTTTTCTGCCTCATTCTGAACTACTACTCAGTGGTTTGGCCTTACCTCCGCCTGGGAAAAAGGTGCCGTTAGTTAAACCCGCAGAGAGTCTAGCCTCTCGTCTCATGTTAGCTCACACCACACAGAGGTACTAAGAACCCCCTGTGCCCCTGTGGACAGAGAGAGGGGAAGTAACATTGGATGTGAGACCTGGTGGCCTGCACCAGGTCCATAGCCTCCGGCCCCCCCAACAGGCCATTCTGTCCCTCTGCTGACCCACCTTTGTCCTTTGAGAGTGAACAGGAGTGGCCAGATGGCGTACACGAGCCCCTCAGACTCTGAACAAATTGGATTCAAAGATCTGAACAAAGATGCTTTGAGATAAGATGTAGACTCCCAGTCAGGGATCCCTGGAGACATTTATACTATTGATGGCCTAGGTACAGTTGTGGGTTCTGTGGGGATTTATGGAGTCTGTTTACCACGCATGCTCATGGGAACTGCTTAGGAGGGTAGGGTCCATTTGGATGTTGACATAGGTGCTATCAGCCAATCACTCTATCAGTCCCTTGAAAATTAATTAGCTAACTAAGTGCGTGTGTCCGTGTGTGTGTGTGTGTGTGTGTGTGTGTGTGTGTGTATAATCGCTCGGGCACGTGAACAGAAAGGACAGACGGCAGGAGTCCCTTCTCACCTTCCACTATGTGGCGTCCCAGAGATCAAACTCAGATCATCACCGGCACCCACTGAGCCATCTTGCTAGGCCAGTTGCTTGTTCTTAAGCGCAAAAATCTGAAATCTGAAAATGGAAACCGTGAACCGTTTGGGTCACTGGAATGCCCCTGGAAGGTTTTCTGTTCTCCACGCGCCCACGCCTTCTGCACAGGACAGGACTTGTCGCACTTATAAACAGCACACAGGCCCCTTTGGCTTCTGTGGCCCGGGGTGCCAAAGTCAGTTCACATGGAGCCCCATGAAGTCACAGGTAAAGGACCTGACGCTGAAGGCCTCACATGGTCCAAGCTTCTTAAAGACCTTGTTTTAGAAAAATAAACCAATTAAATAATACTGCCTCCTGTAAAAGCGGGCTTTTAATGGTTCCACAGTGCGGCGGGTCCCGGTGAGCTTGTCTGCTGCCGTGGGGCCACTTGAGTCTCGCACAATGTGGGTGTAATTTCACACGGTTTATGGCCCTGTTTGCCCCTCCAAGTGCCGTGATACCATTGTACAGAAGGAGGGCCCGCGTGCCCCCCACACCTCACCTCCTTTTTGGTGGAAATGAAAAATGAAGTCATAAATTAAAGAAAAACACAAAGAATTTCTCCCTCACCTTCCTGGGGCAGCGTGAAGGAACAAAGAAAGCAGTGTTTCCCCGGACAACCTAACCAAATTCTAATGGCTTTTATGTGTGGACTTTTGCTTAAAGATTCCCTCCTCCCGTAGGAAGGCCTCTGGGCTTGCAGGATCTGTGCAGAGGTTGTCTTGAGGTCCTGGGCTCCAGGACAGGGGGTCTCTACACTCCAGTCTCAGAGTCAAACCCTCCCTCCTGCCTGCTTTTGTTAAGCCATCAAAACAAGCCAACAAAGGAAGCATATTTCCTAACACAGGAAGATTCGGTGAGCGTCAGATTCCTGTCCATAACTGAAGCTCACTAGCGTGCCTCGTGTCACTTTTCTTCTATTGTTCTTTGACCCAGTGGTGGTGGCACTTACTAAACACCCAGTGTCCTTTCCAGAAAATGCTTGCCAGCCTTCTGTTAGAAAGGCGAGGAAAGGGGGCGGGGCACGTGGCCTTTTCTCCCTGGAGGGATGCTTTCCTTTCAGGGTCTCTGTAAGGCTCAAAGGGAGGAGCTGGGGGTGGGGAGGCAGCTCACTTGTTGTTTATGACAACTACTCTTCACTCTGTGTGTGTGTGTGTGTGTGTGTGTGTGTGTGTGTGTGTTTAGGGGATTGGTTCAGGTGTGTGCCTGTGTGCATGAATGTGTGTTTTTATGTGAGTGTGTGTGTGTGTGTGTGTGTGTGTGTGTAGGGGAGTGGTTTGTGTGTGTGTGTGTGTGGAGGGTGGAGTGCTTGGTGTGTATGCATGCACGCCTGAGTGTGTATGTGTGGTGTGTGTGTGTGTGTTTGCAAAAGCCAGAGATTGATTTCAAGTGCCTTTCTGTTTCATGTGACACCTTCTTTTCTGAGACGAGTCCTCGCATTGAACCTAGAATTCCGCACTTCAGATAGGTTAGTCGGCCAGCTCCAGGGGTCTCCTCTCTAGGTCCCCGGGGGGTGGGGGGGAGAAATACCCACTTGTGGACAATTGCCACTGTTTCTGGTTGTTGTTTTTTTTAATGTGGGTTCTCGGGATCTAAATTAAGGCCTTGGTGCTCCTCGGTAATCAATTTGCCAAATGAACTATCTCCCAGGCCCCCAGCTCCTCCCAGGCCCCAGGCCCCTCACTGCCCCCAGCCTGACAGCTGAGCAGCATCCCATCTCAGCCCATTTCCTGCAGGTTTCTTAGTCCTCTGACTGTATCTTGATTGACGTGTGGCCAGTTCCCACTTAGCCCACTCCGATAGCTGGTTCAGGCAGAGAGGTGTTCCCAGCTTTCATCAGCAGCCAAGCCACATCGATCATAGATTGCTATGTGCAAGTCTCGTGCATTACTTAGAGTGGCTTCGGAAGCTTGGAAACCGTCGCCCAGCATGTTTTAAGCAGGCTTTATCATAACTGCTTCAAGCCTCACAAGCAGCCCAGAGAGAGTCTCTTTCAACTCCCCAACGCAGGTGAGGAAGCGAACGGAGAGGAGGTGGGATTTGCCTGAGGTCACACAGCTGGTACGCGGTTAGAGACATGATGAAAACCCAGGCTGTCTGGTCCAGGGAATGAGGGAACGTGCACTCGGCCACCACCGCACACACAGGGCTCCCTGGACTTCCGGAGGCTCTGCTGGCCCTGCACCATTCATCTTCATTATGATGATGCTCTGTAAGGAAGGGTTGGGTGCTTGAACAAAACCCTGTTCCTGTGTTCTTCTTCTACCCACCTGTCCTCTCTCCTCTCCTCTCCTCTCCTC